>LPNX010385084.1:145696-370959 GCA_001517045.1 Pseudotsuga menziesii | reverse complement strand
GCCATTTCACAGATGATAGTAGGTGTGTCCTATCATGCTGGTGAATGTGAGTGTTGGGCCTTTCTGATGGGATTGTAGTTTACTACATGATCAGATATGAGTGCTGGGCGTGCCTTTCTGATGAGCAGGTCAGATATAAGTGCTGGGCGAAGACCTACATGAGGGTAGGCCTACAACCAGCATGAAAAAGGGCTAGCTCTGTAGAACTTCCTATGACGAGAAGAATCATGAGATAGCACCAGTGTTGATCCAGATCGAGTGATGATCCAGATCCAGTAATCATGATCCAGCAGTAGTGATCCAGATCGAGTGATGATCCAGATCCAGTCCAGTGATGATGATCCGGATCGAGAGATGATCCAAATCTAATGATGACTTGAAGACGAAGATGAATTGAAGATGAAATGATCCAGCTGATACAGAGAAGAAGACCAGTGCTGAAAATTGTGTTGAAAGAATACCTTCCTAGTTAAGAGGGAGTGTTGATGTATATGTAACTTCGAAATGTATTCTTCTATGTATCTTATGTATTGTAACCCGATGTTTATTCCGGGATGTTTCTATTATGTATTTGAGTCATGTGGTCATGCCTCGATGTTCCGATCGAGAGGATTGATAATGTAATCAAGTCATATCAAGTCATTAGGTAAGTCCCCATAGTTTCGGGGCACTCGAGTTATTATACACTAATTAAGGTGTAGGATCGAGTAGTAATTGTTAGGTTGAGCCTACGTGTGAAAATGCAATTCAAGTGAACGGATGAATATAAATAGAGAGTGAGAGTCTCTCTATTTATCACTTGTGAAATACATCACTTGCTCTCCCAAGTGTGGCGCACTACTGAAGAAGGAAATTTTGGGACTAGACAGAAGACAGAAGACTACTGCTGCTTTGGGAGATCTCTTACTATTTTTGGTGTTGATTCTATCTTAGAGGAAGTTGCGGGGTTTTCTCCTTTATGGTTTCCCCAAGGAAAATCTCTTTGTGTCTCTTGTCTCTTGTGATGTGCTTATGTTTTATTGCTATGCTTGTTATTCTCTCAGTGAAAAGATCCTAATATCGTAATGATAGCTTAATGTGATGAAAAACTAACAGCTACACCAGGATATTTTCCACTTAGACAACCTATCTCATTTCGCATGTGAGATATCATGCATATGTGTATTCTTGTCTCTCGCTATTTCTATCATAGAACCGTATTAGGGATAATTACATCCAAGGATAACCTATAAGCTTGGATATGAATTATTACATCCAAGGACAACCTACATGACTGATTATGTCTGAGCAACCTACGATGTTTGCCAAGATTTTACACTCAAAGAACTTGTCTCTCTAGATATGCTAGAACTCATCGCTCCCTATTTTGATGGGTCTCGTTCTAGATCACACCAATTCTTTCTCTGAATAACTCAAACTTCACTCTGGATAGAGACTTGGTCAACACATCAACTATATGCTCGTCTGTTTCCACTTACTAGAGCTTCACCGCTCCTCTTTGCACATATCCCTAATATAGTGGAACTTGATCTCTATGTGCTTCAAATTATCATGGAACATGGGGTTCTCCATCAACTTCACACAACTATGATTGTCGCAGAAGATACAAGCCACATCTAACTGGAGATCAAAAAAATCAAACGGTAGCTTACATAGCCACACTACCTCGCAACTAGCCGAACAAGCGGCAACATACTATGCCTCAGTTGTACTCAGTTCCACACATGATTGCTTCCTACTAAACCAGGAGATCATGCTAGATCCCAAACTGAAGTAGAAACCCAAAGTGCTCTTCCTATCAGTGGCGCTACTTTCCCAATCTTAATCAACATAACCGTATAGGTTAATCTTCTGGTTCACATCATATAAGATCTCATAATCCACTGTACCCTTTAGGTACCTCAATACATGCTTTTCAACTATCAAGTCAACATGTCTCAGATCCATTAGGAACTTGATCAGGGTGTTAACAACAAATCATATGTCGGGTCTCGTATGATTCATATACATCAATGATTCATTCATCTGACAATACATCGTGACATCAATCGAATCAGATGAAGCATCACACATAAGATTTAAGTTTGATTCCATAGGTGTGGATATCACCTTGCAGTCCAATATTCTAAATATCTTCACAATCTCCAATGTATACTTTTCTTGACTGAGGAAAATCCCATCTGCACTCTCCCACACCTCCATGCCTAAGAATTAATGCATCATCCCTAGGCATTTCATCTCAAACTCTGTATCAAGTATCCTCCTTACATCTTTAATGAGTTCGTTCTCGCCTATTACAAACAAGTCATCGACATATAGAAGGAGAATCACTGGTATTCCTCCTTCAACTTTGAAGTAAAGGTTGGAATTTTCTTTAATCTTGGTAAGTCCTTGGCTCATCAAGAAGCTATCCATATTGTCATACCATGCCTTTGGTGCATGTTTCAATCCATACAAGGAATTATTCAATTTGCACACAGGAGTCTTCTTATCATGTGTCTCGAATCCCAGTGGTTGCTCCACATACACTTCCTCCTCAAATACATCATTCAAAAATGTTGTCTTGAAATCCATCTGGTGCATCTTCCATTTCATAACTGCATCGAGTGCATGTATGGTCCTCATGGAAATGTACCTCTCCACGAGTGTAAATTTTTCCTTGTAATCTATGCCTTATTTAAGTGAGAATCCTTGTGCTATGAATATTGCCTTGTATTTCTCGATGCTACCATATGCATCATGCTTGATCTTGTACATCCACTTCGAATTCATGACATACTTCTGTTTTGGTCTCGAAACTATCTCCCAGACATCATTCTTCATGATCGACTGATACTCCTCGATCATGGCATCCCTCCATCCTTTCTTTTCACCTTCATCTTCATATGTGGAAGGTTCCTTGTTAATGATGTCACACAGTAGGGCCACATAGCTATTGCAAGGCTTTGGTATTTTCCTTTCTCTATGCATTCCTTCAGGAGAGCCATACCTTTATGCTTCTTGTATGAGCTCCCATGCCCATGTTGGTTTCCTCTTATGGGATTCCTTCTTGAGAAGTGTCTCTACTAGCTCTTGGGTTTCTGTCATGTCATGATCTTCATGGTATTCTGGAATAAATTCTCCAATTTCCATACCTCAGACTCTTTTTTATTCAGGTTCCTCAGCCTCTTGAATAGGTATTCTCCTGAAGATAAAGTATGTCAAGTCTTCATGAAAGGTTACATCTATTTTGATGTCGATCTTCTTGAATCTTGGGAATTATATTCGTAGGCCTTTGATGTATCATTATATCCTAGGAATATACCTTCATCCCAGAAGGATCAAGTTTGGTCCTCTTATCCTTTGGGATATGTATGTATATCGAGCAACCAAATATTATAATATGGTTGACTTCTGGTTTCTCTCCTAAGAAATATTCTTCCATAGTTTTTTTGTCAAGTACTCGATGAGGAGTACGGTTCTTTCCATACACAATTGTCCTTATTGCTTCCACCCAAAGGTGCATAGGAAGATCCTGGTCATGTAGAATTGTTTTCATAGCTTCGATTATGGTTTGGTTCTTTCATTATGCAACCACATTCTGTTGAGTATTATATGGAGTGTTCAACTCCCTCTTAATCCCAGACTCTCTGTAAAGTTCCTTGAATTCCTCTGAGGTGAATTCTACGCCATTATCTGACTACAGAGTCTTGATATTCCTTTCAGTTTGGTTCTCAACCAAGGCTTTATATTCCTTGAACTTACTAAATACTTCATTTTTCCATTTCAAGAAATGTATCCAATCCTTACGTGAGAAATCATCTATAAAGGAAAAATAGTACACATGCCCTCTTAATGAGCATGGGTCCGCATACATCCGAGTGTACTATCTTTAGTGTTGATTTAGCCTTGATTTCGCTATTTGAAAATGTCTTCTTTGCATTCTTTCCTTCTGCACATCCTTTGCAAATGCTTTCATTATTTGCATGGATCTCTAGAAATTTAGAGACTGCTTTTATTTCCATCAGTAGTGCTCTGTAGTGCACATGTGTAAGAATTCGGTGTCATAGTTCACTTGGTTCTATTGACTCATGAACCAATGCTTGTTCAGGTTGTCCCTTTAGTTTGTACAAGCCATCAACTTCTTATCCAATCACTGTTTCATCATCCATTTTCTTTCCTTTAGGCCATGTTAGAACTTGGACATCAACAAATGCAACTCTTATTCCCTTTGCATCTAGTGCAGAGTTGGAGACAGGATTCTTCTTCAATCCTGGAACATACATTAGATGAAATTTGGGGTAAAAAATGGGCCTTACAAGAAAACATGCCAACAATACATTTTGTGAGTTGGAATTCAAGAACCAATAGAATTTCAATAAAATGAGTCAACCATAATGGTTGCATTGACATATTTGTCATAAAAGAAAACTACTTTTTTTGTTTGTATTTTCGACATATATCCCTATGTTTTTACTTAAATTTCAAGCGAGAGAGCTCTTTGGAT
The DNA here is from genome assembly GCA_001517045.1 of Pseudotsuga menziesii. Lineage (NCBI taxonomy): Eukaryota > Viridiplantae > Streptophyta > Pinopsida > Pinales > Pinaceae > Pseudotsuga > Pseudotsuga menziesii. The sequence continues at coordinate 366,473 of LPNX010385084.1, read as the reverse complement.
GCAGAATTCAATTTCACATCCAACGAGTGCGCACACTGCATACTTTTGATAGACCTCGCTACCCCAAAAACAATAAATACCTGAAAAATGTGATGTCATCATCATGTTTTTTTAGGTATTTCTTGCTTTTGGGGTAGCAGGGTCTGTCAAAAGTATGCAGTGTGGGTACTCGTTGGATGTAGAATTAAATTCCGCATCCAAAGAGCTCTCTCGCTCAAAATTTGAGTAAAAACACAAGGAGATATGTCACAAATACGAACACAAAAAATAGTTTTTTTTCATTCTTCCTCCAAAATTAATAACTATTATTTTATTATTTTCCTTAGGAAGCCCATTTTAGACCTCAAATTTCCTCTAATGCAACACATTCTTCATATTTAGAGATTTCCTGGAGTCTAGCTTGTATGAAGCTTATCCACTCCCTTTTATTAGGTATTGATAATCATCCACAAGTTTCATCTTGTGAGGTGACTCATGTTCAAACATATTAACAAATGCTTCTTTATATCTCTCCATGTTTTTGGATACCCCAATATCCATAATCCAATCATTGCTTCCATGTGATATAGTGCTAGTAAGTGATGAGATTAACACATAGTCTTCATCTGAATCATCCTTCTCTCTTATGAATCTTTTGTTTGTTGGTTCATCGTCTTTGAAAACATGAGCATGGTGTCTCTTTTTTTTGATGGGATAGTCTCTTGCAAAGTGTCCCTTTTAATCACAAGTATATCATTGAACATTGGAAGGATATCTATTGATATTATATTGTTTCTTATCCTTCTTCTTATTGTGATGATGGTTCTCCTTCTTCTCCTTCTTATTGTAGTTCTTCTTGGTGTGAACTATGAGAGCTTGATCTTTAGTTTCTCCCATATTCTCTTCTATTGTTACGAGTTGAGCCTCTTCTTGTGTGCATTCGTCACGGATTCATATGAAAGATATAAACTTGCTTCTTGCAGAGATTCCTTGAATGAATGAGTCCCATGATCTATGGAGACCATTCAAGGTAGTCATCATAATTTATCCTTCTTCGACATTCTCATAAACTAATTCAAGTAGTTCTTTGATTTGAACAACCCTTGTGAAGTATGAATGTTAGTCTCTAAGTTATATATCTTCACATACTTCAACTTGTTCCTCAAATTCATCTTCTGGTTGATGTCCTTTCCTTCAAACATCTTTCTCAAAGAATCAAATACTTCCTTCAGTGTCTTTAATGATGAAACATGGTGGATGAGGCGATCATTGATTGAATCTGCAAGGATTCTCTTGGATTTAACCAAGTTCTTCTTATGAGTATCCTTAGGCTCATCTCCCTCTGGTTCTGGAACTTCTCCATTGATGTACTGATTTAAAGCATTATCTTCAAGGATCAAGGAGATTGTGTACTTCCATGCTCGAAAGTTATCTGCCCCTCCAAGATTGTCCTCAAGATGAGTATGGTGAGTCATATATTCAAATGATAAACTCAAATGGAAATAGTAAAGATTTATATCTTACCGATTTGAGGGGTCCAACCTCATTCTAGAACTGGCTGGCATGGGATTTGTCAGAGAAACCCTAATTTTCCAAACTAGGATTTTGGAAATTCTATTTGGATAGAAAGATGTGCCTCGTTGAGGCGAGTGGCTCTGTAGGGTCCCTTTCTGAAGACTAAGGTAGGAAGCCTCTGAAACCTGATGCCCTATTTTCTCTCAGCACTAGTGACATGATCAAAATTGAAACTTCTTCAAATCTGAAACGACTACCACCAAAAGATGCTCCCTACTAAGGCGAGTTACCCTAGCCCTTATTTCTTGATGATCTATGGAGAGAATACATTGAACTGCATAGTACCTTCTTTCACAAAGGCTCTTATACCATGTTAGTTTTTCTTAGATCTTATTATCTTAGTTAGGATCTTTATCTGAAAGAATAACAAGTACAACAATATGCATAAGATATAACGGATACAAAAGACACAAAGATTTTCACTATGGAAACCATAAAGGAGAAACCCCTGCAAGCTTCCTCATAATAGTAAAGTCACAAAGACTTTGTCATAATATGAATAATCCAAGTAATAAGAACTCTCCATTAGTTATCTATTTCTCGTCCTACTCTCTCTCTCTCTCTCTCTCTCTCTCGTGTGAACTTGAGCGAGTGTGAGGTATGTATAAATGAGGGAGGGCACCTCCCTATTTATAGTGACTAACCTATTACTTGTTTGGGGCCGACCTCTTACCCTAACATGGCTGACTTCTCCTCGAGATAGACCAAAAGTACATTACATGATGTTATACTAGGGATTATTTTCATGACTTACAATGAAGGTTATACCTCAAGGTCTACACACAATAATGACATCCCGAAAGGAGGAAAACACATATCCAATGGGGGACATCAACATACAATGATAATATACATCATACTATCTTTTTAAGTTACAAATACATCAACAATAAATCTCTAGGTTTATAGTCCCAATCTTATACGATCTATGGATTTAGGAGAACTATTTCATGGATATCAAATCAAATCTTTTTCAAAACATGATTTATTGGAAGAGAGGAGTCTTGAAATATTTGCATATTGCTTTCCTTCCATGTTTCCCAAAGGAGGAATCCTAGGAATAGTTTCCAAGAATGATTGACATTATTATTTCTAGATATCTAAGTGCATCAATTGGCAATGGTTTCCTTGATTCTCCCTCTCTTATGGTCGTTCTATATGAAAACAATTGCTCCTTTTTCCTAGAGAGAGTTACTAGAAAAAAACATGAGTTGAAAAGATGCACCATTTCTTCTAAAAATTTAGCATGGAGAACATTTTTAGGTCCCTTAAAGCCTCACTTGATTAGACAATCCCAAGTGAGGATTTTTCCTAAAGCAGTAAGCTAGAGAAAGGTCGAGACCTCCAAGTGAGGATTTTTCCTAAAGTAGTAAGCTAGAGAAAGGTCGAGACCTTTAGCTAGTGGTCCCGAGTCCAAATATGTTTCCGTAATTATTCACCTAGATTATTATTGTGATTGGCCATCAAGGAATATGCTTCTTTGAGAGTAACAATGTCTCTATTCTAATAGTTCCCATCTAATAATATCCTACCCAAATTGGTTGGTGAGCCTTCGAGATTAAAGGTCCTTTCAAAACTCTTCCCGAGGAAATTCAGGGGGGGATTTGGCCATAAAGATTTGTCCTACCAAGTATGTGAATGGTTGTTATTTGTTGTAAGATCCCAAAAATGAGAAATCAACATGTCAGTGGTGTTGAGAGTGGCTAAGAGGAAATAATCATTTCTACGAAGGGTTCTTAATTTTGGACATTATTTCCAAGTGTCATCCCAAAAGAGAGTAGTTTTCCCATTTTGAATTTCCCAGAAAGCATGCAGTCAAATTAGAGATTTGTTTTTCCATGTTGCATTCCAAAGTAGCGACACCAAGATGTTTCCTTGAAGGTGAATGAAGTACCGATGAATTGTATTGGGAGCATACTTTATTTTCCAAGTCTGGGACCAAAGGGAAGACAATGAGGTGATCCATATATACTAGTTTCTTTCTAGTTTGGTATTTTTTTTTCAATTTCAGGATCTCAAACACCTAGGCCCCTACAATTTTAGCCTATAAACCTTGTTCCAAGCCACCAAATCCCAAATCCTTTCCCCCTGGATCCTCCCAAGAGTAAAGTTTGTTGTAGGTTTCAAATTTCAAATAGGACTATTTTAGGAGCTACAACAATAGAGAAAAGGTAGGAACTGTTGCAAAGGACATATTTCAAGAGTGTTAAACATCCTACAAGATTTAGGGGTTTGGAAGTCCAGCTTGAAAGGTTCTCTTCCATATTAGATAAAATATTTAACCATTGATGATGGTGAATGGTAGATTCTATGAGAGGGGTGTCGAAATATCTTGAAGGGAAGGAGATGAGTCGAAAAAGGAGTAGTATTGAGATTCTAACTTGAAGAGTTAAGGGTGTATTGAAAAAGAAAAGATCATACTTCTCTCGGTTGAGAGAAATTCCCATGGCATATAGGAAGGTTTGAATAAGATATTTTAAGGTGCAAGCTTCCCAAAGGGATGGATAGGCCAACAATATCGTGTCGTCAGCAAACTAGAGATGAGAGGAAACTAAGTCATCATCTAGAAGGTGAAGGCTAGAGAGATGACCATCCTGAAAAACATTCTTCAGAGACCAGCTAAGCCCTTCAACCATAAGTATGGAGAGGAGAAGGGAAAGTGGGGGTCACCTTGTCTGATACTTATGGAAGGGGAAAAATGTCCAAAGGAGAACTTTTGACCAAAATAGAAAATAAATCTAAGGATCTTGGATTCATAATCCAACATATCTAAAGAGGAGAGAAGCCAAAATCGAGAAGGGAGTGCTCAATTGAAGTGCCAAGATATTTTGTCAAAGGATTTAGGGCAAGAGAACTTGATAAGCATGCCCGATTTCTTCGAAATATTGAGAGTATGAATTGTTTCATGGGATAAAATGATACCATCTAAGATTTGGTGACCTTCCACATATTTCGATTGTTCTTCTGAAATCAAATGAGGAAGGATTGGTTGGAGCCTATTTGCAATGAATTTAGTAATGGTTTTGAAGATAAATTTTATCTTCAAAATATGCGTGAGAAGGATTTTGTTCTTTGGGAATATGCATGAGGAAGGTGGCATTGAAGGAAGGTAGGACATTTGAGCAAGATATGGATTCTTCTATTACTTCCCAAACATCTTGTTGCACAGTTTTCCAAATATGGTCGTAGAAATCAGTTATGAAGTCATGTAGGCTTGGGGATTTCCTAGCGAGCATTCCCATAACTGTTGCTTCCACCTCTTCCATAGAGATTGGCCTAAGAAGACGTTCATTATGTTCCTTAATGACTAGGGAGGGGATATTCTATAGAATTGTGTTCATGGTTGCTTTTATTTTAGGGTTTTCTTCAACGAGAAGACAACAGTAATGAGAGATTTGTTCCTCCACAATGTCCTCATGCTTGGAGAGCTTTTGACCTTGATTTATTTGAAGAAATGAAATTTTAATTAAAGATCATTTTAATTAAAACAAAATATTGTCATTCTTAATTTTAATTTTAATATTGAATGATATCAATTAAACAAACAAATTAACTTAATGATTGTTTGTAATATATAAAAAATTTAATCTATATATATATATTTTTAAATGATGATGATTACTATTTATTGATGTCAACTTTGGTTTATTAATTTTTAAGAAAAATGATAAATAATTAATTGGAAATAAATGATCTTAAAATTTCAAATTTTTAATGAGTTCGGAGGTTATGAAGATTGATACCGCTACAAATATTTTGGAATTGAAATATAATGTGGACACACAGGGGATATTATAAGAGAAAGTGGTTTTCATCCTCCACCTTATTAGTTCACACACATAATAAATTATTATATCCCACAATAATTTTGAATTTTTTCCAATGCCATAGTTTTACTATGGAGATCATCATAGTTCATTTTTATTTTAACAATGCTCATTTTCTTCTTCAAGCTAGCTACAACAAAAAATGTACTTTTGATATTTTAGATTGGGGTTACTCACCTCTTTATAATACATTAGCTTTCTTTTATTCTCTATTTATTAGTTGCACCATAATTTCTATTTAAATTTAAATGTATTAGTATTTTTAATGGTATCAATATTACAGATAAATACCTACTTTTATATTCTCCAACAATTTAACCAAAAAAAAGTAACATCTTTATACAATTTTCTTTTCCTGCAATTTTTTCCTCCAATTTTTTCCTGCAATTTTTTGTGAATTTCCTATCTTTTAAATGACATTTATCTTTATTTGTTATTGGACCTATCCATCTTTCCTTTTCGTATGCCATCTTTTCTCACTTCTTTATGACTTTGCTTCGACGACCCCGACTCATCACGTTGCTTTTTCTCTTTAATAAATATACTTATATTTTAATATTTTAAATTAATTTTAAATATTTTTAGTTTAAAAAATAATATAAATTTTGGATTATGTATTATTATTGTAAAATAAAATAAATTGATTTATTAATATTTGTATCTATGATTCAATTAATTTTTATTTATACCTTAAAATTTAAATATGAATTTCTAATTATGAAAAATTCATAATTGGATTTGATATTTTTAATATAATTTAGTATTTTCAAAATAGTTTATATATTAATATACACTTTACTCTATTCTCCTTATAGAAGTGGGTCTTTCCCCTATGGAGAGCCTAGCTATGACTAGGCTCTTGTTGTACAAGCACAAAATAAATAACATGGGAGACCATAGACTTCCTAAACTAGCGTTAAATTCCAACCAAAACAACAAAAGGCTCAAGCGAGGTTGGTATAAAGATACCAGGGCTTGGTTAAACCATTAGGAGACTGACGAAAATGTTGATTGCAAAATATAAATAACATTAAAAATATTGTCACTTCTAAGTTTAAGTAGAAAATGTGGTGTGAGAAAGATTTAGAGGATAAAAGAAAATTAAGATATTATAAGGAGGTCATCAACCCTACTCTAGAAGATCAAAATTACTCTCGGTTTTATCTAGTTCAAAGAAAAATAATAATTTAGCCAAGATAAGAACGAACTCTCATGAGCTTCATAGTGAAACTCTTTGTTGGTTAGTTCCTAAAACATCATGGGTAGAAAGGATTTGCCATCTCTGTGAGAATATGAACATTGAGGATGAAAAACACTTCCTCTTAGAATGCCTTGCGTACACCCACATTAGATCTCAATTTCATAATCTTGTTGTAATTCTGACCTTCATAGCCTTTTAACTTGTCAAAATTATAGTGAGCTCGGGACACTTTTCTCCAAGCTCTTTGAGCATAGAAATACAATTTTAAAAAAAACTAAATAATGCTTTTCTTTGGGTCCTATAAACCAAAGTTTGGTCTAAGTGGATGTTAACCATCATCATCATCATTAAATTTTGATGTCAAAACAATGAAAATAGTTCAACAAAATCATATGTATTTGTTTATATTGTTTTAAAAAAAATAAAATTATTGAACTTATTTAGGTTCATTTACTTTATATTATTCATCTTCCTCTAGGCAATTGCTCATCTCTCAAATCTTTATTTTTGGGAAACAACCGATTGTCAGGTAGCATACCACCTCAGATCGGTAATTTGAGAAATCTTACTCACCTATCCATTATTTCCCTTAATGCCTTTAACTATCTAGCACTTGATGGTGCAAATTACATCTCAGTGACGTTCTCAGTGATGACAATCAATCATATAATGTATATAGCTGTCCCCAGTAATATTTCAGGTACTATCCCTTCTAAAATAGGAAATTGTAGCAATCTCTTGAGTTTTGATCTTGGTTCAAACACCCTCATAGGAATTATTACCAAAGGCATTAAAATATTGAGCAAGCTTGCATTCCTTCACCTCACTAACAACAAAACCACAAGTACAATTCCTGAAGAAATAGGAAAGCTCCAATCCCTTTAGTACTTCGAATTAAATTCGAATAATTTAACATGGAGTATTCCTAAATCCATAGGAAAACTCAATGCTCTCTCATACATGGATCTATCAAATAACAATATTTTTGGGAGTATTCCTATATTTTTTGGAGTATTCCTACAACACTTGGAAAGCTAAAAGATCTCATAAATATAGATTTATCTAATAACAATATTTATGGGAGTATATTTCTAGTAATATTCTTAAATCCATTATAAATCTCAAGTCTCTCTACTATATAGATCTATCTAATAACAGTATTTATGGTAATATTCCTAAATCCGTTGATCAAGACTCTCAGATACATAGATCTATCTAATAACAATATTTCTGGTAATATTCCTAAATCCATTGAAAAGTTCAAGGCTCTCTTCTCCATAGATCTATCTAAGAACAATATTTCTGGGAGTATTCCTAGTAGTATTAGTGGGTTGGTTTCACTTAAAAGTTTATTTTTATCAGAAAACTCACTTAGTGGAGATCTATGCAACTTAGACTTTCCACCTTCTCTAACTCACTTGTCAACCCACTCTAACTTTTTCTTTGGGACTTTGCCAGCATCTTTGACCAACACCTCATAAGAGCTATTGGATTTAAGGAAAAAAAATTAAATGAACTTCGTAGGTACCTTGGAAGCTTTCAATATTTAAGAGTGCCAAGTACTGGGTAGAATAATTTTGAAGGTGGTATTCATCAATCAATCACAAACCTCAGCAAGTTACAGGTGTTAGATTTATCCTACAATAAATTCAATTGAAGTATACCAAAGGATACAGGATCAAAGCATCTTCAAAACTCAATAATATTCGTGTACCATTCTTCATTGTTATGAAAAGAGTTGAATATTATCTTCAATATGTACTAACAACAAATACAATAATTGACTTGTCAAGCAACAATCTTACATAAAAATACCTACAAGCATAGGCATAGGAAGTCTGAGGAGCCTAAGATTGCTTAATTTATCTAGGAACCATTTGGAAGGACACATACCTAAATCACTTAGTGAGGTATCTACTTTGGAGCAGTTAGATGTGTCCAAAAATAATTTAAGTGGAAAGATTCCTCAAGAGCTATCTAAATTATCAATGTTGGATGTTTTAGATGTTTCATCTAATAACCCATGTGGTCCAATCCCAACAGGGACACAATTTTCCACTTTTAGTGCATCATCATTTCAATGGAATAAGTGTCTATGGGGATGTCCTATAGATCCATGTAATGGAACTAAGAAAGTACCACTCAAAGAAAACAATAATGATAAGAGTAGTAATGTCAATGTGGGATGGTTAAATCAAGTGGATGAAAAAATATCATTGATGGCATTGGGTATTGGAATTTGGGGAGTGTTCATTGTATTTATAATGTGGCAAAAATCTAGGCATTTGGTGTTGGGTCTACCACATAGAAAATTACAAGTTTTCTATGGATTATATTCATTCCCTAAGTAACGAAAATGTGAATGTATAATATACTATCTGCTTAGATTGCTATGAATAAAATAATATATTGTATTTGTAATAGAAATGAGGAAAAATATGGTTTTCATCTAAATTTATTTATAGATATAAAATTTAAAATTAATAAAGTTTTTTTTTATGAGTGTAGTAAATTCCAAAATATAAATATAAAAGTTAATTTAATTTACTTATAGATATATTAATTGGTTGATCGGTTAGTGTTTAATTGATCTTAAGAAAGGAGGTCTTTGCTCAAGATGAAGGTCTGAAACCAAGACTAGTTAGAATTTTGACATCATCCATATTTGATGGTCAATATTCTCATCTTGAAATCAATTTTGTTAATATGTTAGTGCGTAGATCACGTAACCCATCTTACCATAACTTTTTACCCTAAAATTTTGATATGTATATAAACATTATGTAAATGTTTTCTACTACTTACTATCCATCTTAAGCCCCCATGCTAGCAATATTCAATTCCAGTATCAACTATGAACATGACATACCCCTTATGAATACTTCAATTCAAATTAACTATAAAAACTAAGTATAAGTACAACAAATACAGTGTTGTCACATGCACTAGATTAATTGATACACTTAAATGGAGTACGTTGTGCTAGGAAAGCAACAATTAAAATAGACCAGACAAAATTTTCATTTCTCTATCGCCATCTATTCAAATCCAAAAGTTGCATTGACCAACCGACAAGGTCCTAAACTCTCATCTCAATGTCGCCAAAAAATATAATCAACTTATAACAAAGAACTAAAAACAAAAAATCTAACTCATCCCATCCCACAAATATAATAGAGGAAACTATTGCAACCTTCGCATCATGTTGGAATTTTCTAGAAAGTGCAGAATGATGCCATTTCAATCAATGCTATTTTAATTTCTTATCTTATGAAAATGTAAATAAATTTATCACACCATATTCGAGTTGGGATAAACATCTACCCTTTTTATTTTCTTGTTTCGAAATGACATAGATTGTCATTTGGTAAGATTACCCCTTCAACAACGTCCTTGTTCATTTTATGAACACCACATTCTCATGTATTGATGTCTCACTCCTTATTGACAAAAATATGCATTATGTAGGGAATAGATGGTGTAGTTTTTATGTGAGGAATCCTCACATAGGTCGTCCCAAGAAATATAATAATAAAATATATTTTTATTATCGCATAAGACAAGTCAGCCGTAGTAAATAAGACAAGCTGTCCCTAGTTAAAAGTCACCCAGAAATTAGTATAAATACGAGGGATACCTCCTCATTTGGACATACCACTCAATCAAGTTGACTCTGACAGCTAGGAGTTCACTAAAGACAGTAGAAGGCTGATTTCTGGGGTTTTCCAACGTTGAAGAAGTTCACTCTTGTTTTCATGGGGTTATGGTACTACAATCTAGATTCTAGATGCACATCGATATCTATTGGAAGGTGTGAGATCAAGGGAGACAATAGTGTTGCATTGTCTATGTTTGGGAGGTGATAGATTATCACCGTGAGTAAATGATCTCCACAACCATTATTTTTAATGTGCTTATTTATTATTTTAGTGATCCTAGTTATTCTGCTATAAAATTCTAACATGGTATCAAAGTAGTGCTAAAAGAATCCATTGTTAGAAACTAGGAATCCACATTTTGGAGTGATTTCAACCTCATATTATCTCGAAAGGAGCATTGAGCAACTTTTCCTAAGAGGGATAATATTTCTGTGGAGGCCAAATTCTATTTGGTGAAGTTTCATTTTTTGACCAAATACTCTCAGGGTCAAGACCTAGGGTTCCTTGGGTCTATCCCTTTTATCCACAATTTTGGATCGATCTTACCTAGATCCAACTCCCCTTGGTAGGTCACAACCATCTGTGAACTCAGATTTGCAAGTATCCATACTTCAAAATTGAACTAGCTCTTGCTAGAGTTTATGGTTCAGTTCCGTAGTCAAGATGATTGGCATGAAAGTTGAAGATAGACTTGATGGTACTTCCAACTTCAACTCATGGAATTTTAGATTTATTCTTATCTTAGAAGAAAATGATTTTTTGAAGTTTGTGAATGAAAAGGTTCTAGAACTAGAAGAGGAAGCTGAGAAGACTCAATGGACGAAGAATGATTCTAGGGAAAAAATAATCTTGAGAGATTAAGTAAAGGACCATTTGGTTCCTTGGATCTCCCAGAAGAATAATTCCAGGAATATTTTTAGATCCTTGAGGAATTTATTTAAAGATAGCAATATCAACTGTGCCCTTGCTTTGAGAAATCAACTATCAAATCTCAAGATGTCAAAGTCAAAATTAGTTTCCTCCTACTTCATGAGGATATCAGAGATAAAATATCAACTAAGAACCATTGGAGATCCACTTGATGATAGAGAACTTGTTATGAACACTCTTAATGGTCTCCCTCCATATTGGGAACCATTCATTCAGAGTCTTAGTGGGAAACCCAATTTGCCTAAGTTTTATCGTATATGGGCAGTTTGCATGCAAGAAGAAACAAGACTTGTAGCAAGAGGAAAACTACATGGCACTCAATATGAATAAATTGAAGCCCTTACATCTCATGTTAATAAAGGAAAAGGTAAGGGAAGAAAGTTTCACTACAAGAAATACAAAGGTGGAAGATCGAGTCCTATTCTAGATCAAAAGAATAAGAAACATCTTTCACAAATTCGGTGCTACAGATGCCATAAATATGGACACTTTGCAATACAATGTCATGGTTCAAATAAAAGGAAGCATGAAGCCTCAATTGTAGATTTTGATGAAGACACTTCTCAAAAGAATCCACGGAATGATGATCATACCGAGTTCTTCTTCTAGTACTTCCCATCTTGAGGTGATGATATGAAGATCCATATTGAGATGGACTACCAGTAAGAAGATGAAGATTAGAGGACTCTCATGATTCCTACAAGGAAGTGATGGGATCCCACCCATAAAACAATAGAATATGAGTATTTGGATTTATTTTTCTTATAGATTAGATCTGTTTGTCTTAAGCATATTTGACATACAAATTTATAGTGATCTAATTATTTTATTGGTGAACAGTAGGCACATGTAGTATTTGTTATGAACCCATGTTGGATGATATATCTTTCTAAAATGCTTAGAGTAGTGCACTCTTGGTAATATGTTCTAATGGAGATCACATGCATCCAAATAGTTACTATATATATATATATATATATATATATATATATATATATGTCATTTCAAATAATTCGCTAAGATGTTTACATAACTATGTGAACCATTGCATTGAAATATGAATTTATTAAATTTGATTGTGCAATATTGATAACCATCTCATGGGATATTACTTGTAGGGAAAAGACCATATTATATGACCTAAAAGGAAAGGATTATGAGACTTGTCCTGAAGGACAAAGGATGAACATATAGATCATGTTGATATTCAGAGATTAAGAGAGAACAGTTTGATCAGAAGCAGGAACTTCTAGGAGAATGACTCTTGGCCTAGAATATAGATCAGGAAGAATGATGATTTATGTAACAAACAAGACAATTAAATGGAATTCATTACTTTTAAGTAATAATAACAGATATATGAGGACCTAATACATATAGATAAATGTGGATACATGACCCACATGCCCAGAGAATCTCATATAGAGATTGGTGATTGGGAGTAGAAGGATCCAACATATGTTAGTATCTCTACTACAGATGTTTGTTTATTTGATGGTTATGGAAAGTAGTTGGTTTACAGTTAGAGTCATGATAGATGGATTAGAGTATGTTATTATTGGAGGATGATAATTACTCAATCGATTTCTAAGTATATAGAGGGATTTATCCCTTGAGATGAGGATATTGGAATATTGCATCACTTGTTGATGGTGTGGCAGAAAGTTGATGAAGTCTTCCTAGGTTAAGGGAATAACACAGTTGATATATTTGGTAGATCTAGTATGATGACTATGAGTACATGGCCACACTAATGGTAATTTTATTTTTATCCATACAGATAAATGGAGGATCCTTAATGTTCTTGGTTGTCACCAGGATGGATACTTACACTTTAGTAAGGAACTATGCTCATTTTCTATGTGAGATATGGTGTTCAAATTAGAACTGAAGTGATTTATCATATAGGTTGATGGACTAGCCTATAGATATCTCTAGAGAAGGGAGCATAATTCTCAACTACAGAGGGAGCATGATGCTCAGATATAGAGGGAGTAGGATTCTCTAGCATAGAAGGAAATCTCTTGGACACCCAATGATGGGGTGGGAGACTAGTCTCTTGATACTCTCCCATACATGTGCATGAATTTAGTCATGTGATTTGTTATGATTTCATTTATCTACATTACATGTCTAGAATAGGGAAGTGTTATAGCTCAAAATGACCCATCTCTTCCTGTGACCACTTTCCCATGATTCTATCGCATGTCGACACTTCCATGACGACACTTCATGAAATTCACTGAACAAACACCTAACTTGGAGGACCCATATCTTGAGTTTTGTAAGTTTGTTTGACCACATCTCTACACCGTTGGAAAGGTATTTCTATTAGCTAAAAATTTCCAGAAGATACCAAAGTCTGAAAATGCTCAGAAACACCCTAAAAATGAGTTTTTTGATGTGTACGTGAGTTTCCTTAAGGAAACCCATGTATGTATGCAAGTCGCTATATATAATAGTCACGTACGCCTTAAATACATGAATTTATGCATTGCAACCCATGTATACCTCGTCGTGTGTGCAACTGTTGTTTCTGCAACCCGCGTATGCCTCTTGAAAATGTCAAAAAAATACGTATTTTGAAATTCGGGTAGTTTGGGTAGTTATGCAATTGACTCCTTCAGTTGTAACTACTTTTTCTTCGACCCTAACTCTTCATTAAGCATATAAATAGAGGTAGGGAGGTCCATGAGAGGAGACTGGAATCTTTGCATTGTCATGTTGGAGGAATTGGGACTCTCTTTACCCACACCTTTTCCCTGGCGATCATCCTCTTGTGTTGCAGAGCTTGGAGGCTGAGTTCCTTGGAGAAGAGAAGCAGCAGAACCAGATCAAGGTTTCATGAAGTGTCGAACTTGAAGAGAAGGTATACTTGTACTTGTTTTCAAGATTAATAAAGATGTGATGTCCTTCTTCTTCCCAAATTATTGTTCATTGTGTGATTGAATCTTTGTTTATGATCATATGTTTATGATAATCAGAATAGTTTCTAATATTTCTTTGATTATCATTACTTTATATGTGGTCATATTGGTTTGAGGAAGGTATAACGTCTTTTGTGGGTCTCTTGGAGAAAGAGGAGCGAGAGGAGAAAGAAGAGGATTGAAGGACTGCTTGGATCAACCTTCGTTTGGTTAAGGTATGAACCATTCAGATCTCTAATCTTGCTTGTATTTACTTTCAAAACCATTATGCATCTCTCTTTCAACCCTAATACGTTGATGGCCTCTTAAAACCTAGCCATAGGAAACTTTCCTTTACAACAGAAATGGTGACTCCATTGGGGAGAGCCTTGTCTACTTGGGGTTTCTTTGTCTTTCTTTCAGCCTTTTGTAAAGTTTCAGGTCTTTCTTAAAAGTTAGGAACACCTTTTGAGTTTGTTGGAACACCTTTCCTGCCTTCCTAGGCCAGTTTTTGATCCTTTTTGTGCCTTTTGTCATCCATACGTGACTTTCAGGCTAAACAATCACGTGTTTGTGTTGTATACGTGACTTTCACTACCTACAACCCGCGTATGCACCTGAATTTGTGTTCTTTCATCATTTTTTAGCGTTTTTGGGTGATTTGAGGGCTTTTGTAGGGTCTTCAAGGGTCCTCTGCATGTGCATGACTCCTGAGAGCTTGTTTTATCTCTGTTAAGTGCTCTTTGTTTATCTTGTAAGTCTCTTTCAAGTCTTTGAACTTGTTTTTGTTTCCTTCCCCCCAACCTCCTTCTTTGGCTTGACCTTGTTGGACAAGGTACTGAGCAGCCTTTGTTTGTAGGTTTAGAATGATACTTGGGACTTCTTGAACTTTGTTTAGGCCAGTCTTATTGCTCAGTCTCTTCATTACAAATTTTTTGGCTTGTTTACTTTTGTGAGCCTTCCTTCCAAGAGAGGTTATATCCAACTTTACAGAAACCTAGGGTTTGTTTGTGGGGTGTAGAGTAGTTGTCTATTTGCTTTGCTTACATTACTTGCTTGAATTAGTTGATAGGCTATTTTTCTTTTGCATTTATAAAAGAAAAATAAAAAGAACATATACTTGTTTAATATGCATGTAGATTATAGTTTTGTCTTCAATGCACTGCACATCATTGTTTTTGAAAAAATAAATAAAAAGAATTTGTTCTTTTGTGGCTTTTAAGTTCCTATTTGAAAAAGAAAAAGAGAATAGTTTTTTCTTTTTGCATTTCATATCTCTTTGCTTAGTCATTTTGTTTCAACTTTGAGTCAAAACACCACATAAGTTTCACGCTATTTACCCTCTGACTAAAAACAACCCTTAAAATAAATGATATAATTTAAAATTTATTAGTAATTTTTGTTTTATAGGGTCATGCACCAACTAGCTTAGGCTAGACTTATGGGATAGGGAGTTTAAACTCCCCACAAGTGTTTAAATTCAGATGTAGTTGGACAATCACTAGGTAAATCGTATTCTATGTTGATTGTATCAGGGAAGCTCCTCTCAAACTAGAGTAAAGCACGAAGCCACGTGGAGACTTGGACTGAGGAGATAACCCTCTGATTCCTTGTCAAAGCGTAGACCAAGGTTTTTGCGCATTTGGGGATTCTATCTTAGACAGGGTTTCGGGATTTACTACCCTGCCCATGCGTACGAACCGAGCTTGCAATTGTCTCCCCATACTGTCATTATAGTTAAGGTATCCTTTAGTCTCTTTGACATCTAGGGTTCATACACAGGTACATCGAAAGGCTATTTCTGGTTGACCTTGGAAGGGCTTGGAAGGTAACCCTGGTAGAAGGTGTGGGAGGGTAGTGGGTGATTCCTCCGCTTGTGCCTAAGAACATCTACAGGGATGCCAAGTAACTGTCTATCAGATTTATTTTGGAAAGTGTATCTTATACCCTTTTTTTGTTTGGCTTTAGGAATTTTTTAGTGAGTGCTCTGTGGTTTGTCTATACTTAGTCTTCCTTCAGGTGTGTCCTTTGTATTTTTGGTTTCCTGTCAACCTCAGACTTTGTCTCCTATTTCAAAAATATGGCTAACACCCCTTTGAACACCAACCAAGAGATCCCCATGCTGGGAACTCCTTGTACTATTCCTCTCACGGGGAATGTTGGTGTTCCCTTGATGGCCACCCTGAATCTACCTGGATTCACCCTAGGGATACCTGTGTGGTTGTTTTCCACTCCAACCATCTTGAATGCTCCTGATGCTTATCAAGTAAGCTCATTATATCAAGGGCATCAAAACACTGCTTCCCCTTCACCTGTAGTTGATTCTCCTTCTTCTTCTATCTCATGCGGTGAAAGTACTGATACTAGTAACCGACAGTCTAAAAGGAGTAAAAGAGAAGGAATAGGAAGAAGGAACATAAGAAAAGGGGAACCCGTTCAACCTCTGCAGGACAAGTTGAAGCTCACCACCTAGCCTCTGCAGTTCATGCCGGGGGCACCTATCCAACCTCTGTAGGTCATGTTGGATCTAAGCACTCAACGTCTGCAAGTCAAGTTGATCTTCACCATCCAGCCTCTATTGATCATGCTGGTGGGATCCTTCCAACCTTTCCAGGTCATTTTGGATCCAGTCACTCAACCTCTATAGTTCATGCTGAGGGCACCCGTTCAACCTCTAATGTTCAAGTTGAACCTCCCCATCCAACCTATGCAAGTCATGTTGGATCCATCCACCCATCCTCTGAAGTTCATACTGGGGGCACACACTCAACTACTACAAAGCATGTTTATCCTAACCATTCAACCTCTGTTGTTCATGTTGGTGGTGCCCATCCAACCTCTGCAGGTCATGTTGGACCCAGTCTCTCAGCCTCTATAGGTCATGCTAGGGGCAGTCTCTCAACCTTTGTGGTTCATGCTGAAGACAATCTATTAGCCACTGCGAGTCATGTTGACATTGTTGAAAATACTAACCGCTCAAAACACAAGCCCAAGTTTCCTTGTAAGCTTTGTGAGGGAGAACACCTTACTTATAAATGCCTTTCCATTGTGGAGGTGCAAAGAGTTTGGTTCCAAGGTCATCCCATTTTTGAACATCCCGAATTCTCTCAAAAACCAGCCTCTCTTAGTAAGGTTGGACCCAGTCACCCATCCTATGGTGGTCATGCTCAGGGCAAACTCTCATCCTCTGCAGGTCATGCTGAGAGAAAACAGTCAGCCACTGCTAGTCATGTTGATACCATTGAGAAAACTAGTCGTTCGAAGTGCAAACTTAAGTTTCCTTGTAAGCTATGCGAGGAATATCATCTTACTCACCAGTGCCCTGCTATCACAGAGGTGCGAAGAGTGTGGTCTAGGACTTAAGAATTTCCTTCTCCTGAACAACCTATAGTTTCTCAACAACCTACTCAACCTTTGGTTGATCAAGTGGTCGAACCAATCTCAGATTTGGTTGATCCCACTCTTCTTTTGGAGAGTGATCCTAATGTGATTGAACCAATGCCATCTTTGGTCAATCCCACTCTCCCTTCAGAGAGTGACTTTCATGAAGTGGTTGAATCGATTCCATTGTTGATCAATCCGACTCTTCCTTTGGAGAGTGAAGTGTTTTCTAGTCATATTTTCTTCACTACTAGTTCAGAACTTACTGAACAAGGGGGCACTGAACTGACTTCAAATCATCCCCCACCAAGCTCTCGGATTGTTTTCTTTGATTGGGATAGCCTAGTTGAGCCGCTCCTTTCTTATAATGCACCTTTCCAAATAAAGGTCAAAGTTGAACCATACATGATTGCTCATTGTATTGTTGATGAAGGAGCTTCGGTTAGTATCTTGTCTACTTGTGCTTGGCAAGGCATGGGATCTCCCAGCCTTATGTCAACTGCAAGTAAGTTACTGGCATTTGATAGAAGAACTTGTATAGCCTTGGGAATTCTTTCTCAAACACCTGTTACTTTGGGTGGGAAGACCGTCTTAGTTGACTTCATGGTGATAGAAGACCCCTTGGACTTCAATATGCTCCTTGGATGTGATTATGTCTATGCCATGCAAGCTGTGGTGTCAACATTCTTTCGGATAATGTACTTTAATCATGGTGAAGAAATTGTCACTATCGATCACTTGGATTTTATTGATCTGTCTCTTGACCCAACTAGAGACCAGGTCTTTCCTTTATTATTTCCCAGTGTTTCTGTAGACACTGTCCCACCACAGGTGAGCTATGTGGCCTCATGTCCTTTGCGTTCAATTGCTACTGAGAAGCAGCCTTTGTTTTCATGCTTACTTTCTCAGGACTTGGTCCTAGTAGTTGAATAGGTGAGTCATCCTATACAGACTATGGAGCGTGCTCTCCACTCTGTTGATTCATTTGAAAGTTTAGACATGTGTCCTATCTTAGATGATCCTTCCTTCAGATGGAGTCTTCCTAGAGTCTTTGATACAGTCTGATATTCTGTTGGATGTTTGTTCATTTGTGCCTAAGTCTAACCCTGATTTTCCTAGTAATCATGACCTTTCTTCTTATGTTGGTATTGTTGAGTCTTTTGACTCTTTCTTTGAACAGCAAGTCAGTGATCCTGATGAGTTTGATTTTTCTTATGAATTTTTCAACTCTTGTGATATTGAGTTTGTTCTTGCAGACTGTATATCCCTTGTTGATTTTTTCTTTCCTTCTAAGGTTGATCTTATTGATTATAAACCCTCGGATCTTGGCACTATAGAGTCCTCTTCCATTGATTTTGCCTTGACTACATCTTTTGTAGAAGATAGCAAAGCCACATGTGTTTCTGCCAAAGTGACCTACATTAGATTTTTTTTTCTGAATATGATTATGATGTTGTTGTTTCTTGGAGACAGGATTTTTTGTTGGATTCACAACTGTTTACTGGCCTTGTCTTGTTGTTCAAGCCGTAACTGCATTTGCATGTGCCCTGCTCGCACTTATGAGCTTGATGCCAGCTTTCACGCGTTTAGCTCATTGTATAATCCCTCATCTTTGTTCTCATCGTCACTAAGCCTTGTATCATTTTTCCTTTGCAACTTGACACCCTTTACCTTGAGGAGATGTTCCCTGAGTTTCTTTATCTTGCTCTTGTTCCTTGCATTATGCATAGGTTTGTTCCTTGCGCTTGGAACTAGTTTCACTTACCCCTAACACTTGTCTCCTCGCATTTAGAGCATTCTTTCCACTCTCCTTCAAGCTCGTTAAAAACAGTAGGGAGGTCGTGAGTTGAATTTTCCGGACTCGTTAAAACTTCATAGGAAATATATTGAGTTTCTTTAGGCCCAGGTCTGACTCCTCAAAATAGACTTGACTGTTGAGTAAACTTGTCCATTCAGGCTTTTTAAGAATATGTGAATGGCCATCCACATTGGTGGTAGGTTATCGCTTTCTCGGACCATGTGGAATAATACAAGAAAGGAACACTCTCTTTTCTTTGGAATTTAGAAGAGTATTCTTAGGCATAGGTTTATCACTTTTCTAGACCTGAGGGACTAAACTTATGGAAAAGGAACCCCCGGTATGATCTTAGTTTTCTCTTTTTCGTGCTCTGGACCTAAACATGAAAAATATTCTGAGTGTACTTTATGTCTTTGTCATGCTTGTTAAACCCTAAATAACAAAGCATCGAGTTTATTGTTGTAAGCCCCATTCCTCGTAATCAAATGGATCTTTTCGAGTGATCTTGCCTTCCTTCACACTCGTAAAACTCAGGATATATGCTGCTTTTGAAGGAGCATTGGGTCGGTGGTAATTTAACCTTTTTTGGACCTTCTTGATTAAGTACAAAAAAGGTGCGCATTACTTCTTCAAAAGCTAAGAGAGTTCTTCTATGGTTTGTTTTATACTTTTTCAGCCTCAAGAGACTAAATTGGACGAAAAAGGACCCCCTTGGAGTCTTCTTTGGAGTTTTCAGACTCTCTAAACTATGAAAACACCGTCGAGCATGTACTAGTTCGGGCTCGTAAAATCCATGGATTAGTGCTTTATCAAGCATTCTTCTGTCTTTTCTTTGAGCTTGCCAAAAATGATGATGGTCCCGAGTTTTATTTCTTGGGCTCGTTAAACCTTTATAAGAAAGAGGGGAAGGGAAGTTTATTCACATGTTTTTTACATCATGGTAGCAAGTCTTGTTTCCTTGAACAAAGCACTGGTTTTGAGTCTATCAACAGTTGGGTCCTATTATTTTGACCTTATCCCGATATTGAGTTTCTTACTCCTCCATTTGGTCTCTTTTCCAATTATATGGGGAATCTATCAATGTCTCCTACATTGCAGATTTGTGTCGTTTGTTATTGCCTGTCAAAAGCTGCCTAAGTCACTTTTTGTGTCGTGCTCACTGCTCAAGGATTAAACCTTTGTCGGTCATTCTATAGTTTCCTTGACCTTTTGTGTCGGCCATTCCTTGGTATCAGTTCATTACATCATGTCTTTGGTGGTCCTTGTCATGAAATTCAGTATCAATTCCAGATCCAATTAGTCTTTGACTTACCTCATGTTGGATGATGAAGGATGCCTTAATGCCTTCCTTCCAACGGATCTCTTCCTATCAAATGCAACACATCTTCGTCTGGGGATGAGATTTAGAGTTTTATGATAGTACCTTGGGGATTGCAGTCATCAATGGAAATTTCCTTTGCTATTGGGTAGTGGGAATACCTTAATGTATCATACTCGATGGATTCTTCAAGTGTTCGACTTCAATTCCTTATATTCACACTTGTTAAAATGTACTAGGTGACTTGGGGACCATTTTCATTAATGGTGGTTTCCCTTGTGTTTGTTAACAGTTCTCATCATTGACCGGTAATCAAACGATTTCCTCCATGTTCGACTTCAGCTCCTTTATTCACATGGTTAGGATTCATACCTTTTTTGGGCGGTTTGGATTGAAGACCTTGGGCTGACAGTAGCATCGTCATTTTGCTATTGCCCAAGTTGCGCAAGACCTTGTTACATTTTATATGACATTTTGTTGAGACATAGATCAACCTTGTATTTTTGTGGCTATGATAGATTGTCGAGTATGGATCCACCTTGTTCATTTGTGGCCATGACTCCTTTAAATTTGATATGGCACCTTTTTGCATATTGAGTGACCATGATAGTTTCATCAGTTATACATATGTTGGATATGCCTGTATCTTTATGGCGATGTTTTGTATATGGAATTGTATGTCCCAGAGATCAGTTTTTTATGACATTTATCTCTCTTTCAAGTACCTTTGTTTGAGCCTTTTGATCTTGGATTCTCTGCTCTCTCCATACTCAATTGTTTCCTTTATAATGTATTTTGGCTATCATATTCCCCTCTAACCTCATACATTAGGGTGCATCTATTATAGCTCAAAATGACACATATTTTCCTATGACCACTTTCCCATGATTCTGTCGCATGTCGACATTTCCATGACGACACTTCATGAAAGTCACTAAACAAACACCTAACTTGGAGGACCCATATATTGATTTTTGTAACTCTTTTTGACCTCATATTTGCATTGTTAGAAAGGTATTTCTGTTAGCTAAAACGTTCTAGAAGACACCAAAGTTTGAAAATGCCCAAAAATACCCTAAAAATGAGTTTTTTGATGTGTATGTGAGTTTCCATAAGGAAACCCACGTACGTACGCGAGTTGCTATATATAATAGTCACGTATGCCTTAAATACATGAATTTTTTCATTGCAACCCATGTATACCTCCTCGTGTACATGACTATTATTTCTGCAACTCGTGTATGCCTTCTGAAAATGTCAAAAAAATACGTATTTTGAAATTCAGGTAGTTTGGGTAGTTATGCAACTGACTCCTTCAGTTGTAACTACTTTGTATTTGACCCTAACTCTTCATTAAGCATATAAATAAAGGTAGGGAGGTCCATGATAGGAGACTGGAATCTTTGCATTGTCATGCTGGAGGAATTGGGACTCTCTTTGCCCACACCTTTGCCCTGGCGATCATCCCCTTGTGTTGCAGAGCTTGGAGGCTGAGTTCCTTGGAGAAGAGAAGCAACAGAACCAGATCAAGGTTTCATGAGGTGCTGAACTTGAAGAGAAGGTATACTTGTACTTGTTTTCAAGATTAATAAATATGTGATGTCTTTCTTCTTCCCAAATCATTGTTGAGTGTGTGATTGAATCTTTGTTTATGATCATATGTTTATGTTAATCAGAATAGTTTCTAATATTTATTTGATTATCATTACTTTATATTTGGTCATATTGGTTTGAGGAAGGTATAATTCATTTTGCAGGTCTCTTGGAGAAAGAGGAGTGAGAGGAGTAAGAAGAGGATTGAAGGACTACTTGGATCAAGCTTTGTTTGGCTAAGGTATGAACCTTTCAGATCTCTAATCTTGCTTGTATTTACTTGTAGAACCATTATGCATCTCTCTTTCAACCCTAATACATTGATGGCCTCTTAAACCCTAGCCATAGAAAACTTTCCTTTACAACAAGAAGGACAAAAGCGTTTTCCTCAATATATTTGATGCCTCTATAGCTGATATGTGTGCAAGTATATTGGTTCTCTGAAGACCCTATGAAGAGCACACTAGTACATGTATGATATAGGATGGGATCGTACTTTACTCCCTAAAACTCTATGATGGAGTGGGATATTAATCCCATGATTGACTCCCTTGATAAGAGGGAAGGTTGGAATTACTCCCAAACACTCAATTGTAGATTGGGGAAGTTGGATCCATGATTTTATCCCTCGCTAATATGGAAGGATCAGCTCTATGTAAACACCTTATCCTATGTGGATTCTATTTATGTGTGAACTGATATGAGTTATGTGTGGACTCCTAATTTTTGTGTGAACACCTTGTCCTATGTGGACTGTGGTTCTGCGTGAACCAATAGGAATTATTTGTGAACTCCTCATTTCTGTGTGAACACCTTGTCCTATGTAATCTATGGTTCTGTGTGAACCGATATGAGTTCTATAGTGATTCCTAAGTTTGATTGTGAACACCTTTTCCTGAGTGGAATGTGTTTTTGTCTCAACCAATATGAGTTTTTAGGGGAGTCCTTGTTCGGTTTGGAATATGGTTTTGTGTGGATCGATATGGGTTGTATTGGACTCTTTTTTGGTTTGGTTCCCAACATGTTGTTGTAATTGTTACTTTAGAAGAAACTATGTTGTCTATTATTATTGTATATTGTTGTACCCCTATCGGAGATGTTTTTCCCTCCATTCAAGATGTCATTATTATGTATGGTCATTGAGGTAAAACCTACGTTGTAATTCAGGGTAGCAGTCCCCATGATTAATATGATAAAATGTATTTTTGAGTCTCCCTAGGTGAAGTAGACCCTACTAGGTTAAAAGGTAGACCCAGTTAGGTGTTAGTCAGTCAAATGATGTGTATAAATAAGGAGGAATCCTCCCTCATTTATACACACACTCACTCACTCTCAAGTGTGCATTAGGAGAGAGATATAATAAGTTCGCTAGAGGAGAAAGAGAGAGAGTTGCAGTAGACTACTTATTCTTTGGTTTTCTTCCATCTTGTGATATTGTATTAGTGACGGAGCTATTTTGAGGAAGTTTGCAGGGTTTTCTTATTTATGGTTTCCCCAAGGAAAATATTTGTCTCTTGTGTATCTTGTATATCTTGTTGTTCTTGTTATTCTTTTAGATAGAGATCCTAATCAATTTGAATCAAAGTAGAAAAAAAAACATGGTATTAGAGCCACTTTGAAAGGAGGCATTATGCAATAGCAAGAAACTAGGGTTTCCTAGTTCAAGGTGTTCTCTCCACAAATCATCAAGAAAAGAGGGCTAGGATAAGTCACCCTAGAAGGGCGCATCTTTTAGTGGAAGCATAATCAAATTTGAAGAAGTTTTATTTTTTGACTACGGGACACTATAGGAAGAAACTGGGGCATCAAGTTTTGGAGGCTTCCCACAATATCTTTTAGAGAAGGACCTCACTGAGAAACTTGCCTCAAGGAGGTGCATCTTTCATCCAAACAAAATTCCAAAATTCTAATTTTGGAAAATTAGGGGTTCTCTAACAAACCCTAGGTCAGCCAACTAGAGAAGAAGGTCATGCACCTCAAATTGGTAAGATCTAAATCTATGTTATGTCCATTTGAGGTTCTCATTTCAAAATGACTCATCACACCCATCTTGATGATAAGCTTGGGGGTGCTGCCAACTTTTGAACACAGAAGTATAGGATCTCCCTGATCCTTGAAGAAAATGATTTGGATAAGTATATCAGTGAGGAAGTTCCATCCCCAAAAGGAGATGAGGCTAAGGCTATCCATAAGAAGAACTTGGTCAAGGCCAAGAGAATCATTTCATATTCTATTAATGATCATCTCATCCCTCATCTGTCATCCTTGAAGAGACCATGGAAGAGACCTAAGGAAGTGTTCGATGCTTTAACAAAGTTGTTCAAAGGAAAGAACATCAATCAGAAGATAAGATTAACGAATCAATTAAATAATGTGAAGATACATAATTTAGAGACCATACAATCTTACTTCACGATGGTTTCTCAAATCAAAGAACAACTCAAAAAAATTGAAGAGAAGGTAGAAGAAGGAGATATTGTTATGACCACCTTGAATGGTCTCCCAAGATCACGGGATTCATTCATTCAAGGAATTGGTTCCAGAAAGAAGTTGATCACTTTCAGAAGAATTTGGGAAGAATGCACGCAAGAAGAATCTGAACTCATAACAAGAGAAGAGAAGATGGGAGAAACTGATGATCAATATTTCATACTCCATAGTAGAAGAAACCACAACAAGAGGGAGGACCATCATCACAAAATACAAAGGAAACCCATAAGAGATATACCCAGTATTAGATGTTACACATGTGATGAGAAGGGAAACTACTCCAAATCTTGTCCCAAAAAAAAAGGTTCCTCCAATAAGAAGTCTAACAAGAAAAGACATCATGCTCACATTGCTAAATAAGATGAACTAGAAAGGAAAATAACAAAAGATAATTCCTCAAGTGATGAGGAATATGTACTTCAATCGATAAGGATTCAATCCATGATAAAGAAGAACCCTTTATCCAAATAATAAGATGGATAATATGCAGTTGTGAATGAAGAAGTGGCACTCAGATTCAGAACCAGTACACAGTTCCATGTGATATATGGTATAGAAGAATTGCCCATAATAAGAAAGACATACACAGGTCCTTAGGATCGGATGATGAAGTAGAGAACACTGTCAAAGAATCCAATTATTATTGCTAGGACATAAGGATCAAGAGGGAGTCCACCCACCAAACAAACAAATATAAGTGCTTAAATTTTCATTTCCTATATATAAGTTACTTAAATGATATTGTTTAGTTGTGTACATATAAATATCCAGTTGATGTGTTATGCATGATTGAGTGTCTGCATTTATGAACAATATACTACTAACTTGCATGTGATGGGTAAGTAGCCTATGGTGTTGTACAACACTCTGTTGCTACTTATCTAGAATGGAACCTCTTTACTGACATATTGGGAGGAGTGCACACTCTTAATAATGTTCTAGTGAAGATGTAAGGCATCTAGAAAGTTACAATATGGATAAATATTGCCTTGGATAAGATAGTTACATTATTGTGTGACATATGTCTTTATGCATAAGAACTTATCATTATTAATATGTCATGGAAATAATGAAATGTTGCTAATCATGCAACTAACTTTCACTTGTAGGAAAGATTGTGTACAATCAACTACAAGAAAAGAAGTATGAGACTTGTTATGAAGAACAAGTGATAATGATTCAACTAGAATATTCACTCCAACAAACGTACATGAAAAGAAACCTAAAGCTCCTAGGGTCATAGACACCATGACAAAAGAAAGAGCTTCAGAAGAATATAAGACTAAGCCACAGAGAGTGGTATATACACCTCAATAGATGAAGACCATATTGGACATAAGAAATCATCCAAGATTAAGAAAAATATGATGAGACTGCCAAAAAAAGTAAGATTCCTTAGACACACTCTAATTATGTGGCATTGTTGTGTGACATCATTAATGCAGATCCTTCCAGCCGTGAAGAAGCAACCGAGAAAAAATCGAAGGAGATTATGATCAAAGAGTACTAGTTGATCATGGAGAATGATGTCTAGGATGTGGTTCCAAGACATGAAGGGAAGTACATTGTGCCTTCCATATGGATCTACAATATAAAGAATACAAAATATGATGACATTGAGAAATACAAAGAAAGGTTCATGGTTTCTCTTAGAAAGAGGGAGTAGATTATGGCGTGACATGTTTCATTGACCAGATACACTTCTCTAGTGATGTAGAAGTGCACTGTTGGATTTTCTGTCACTTTGTCCCTTTTCCTAGGGTTCTTGACCCAGGTTCAGTCCCTTCTTCTCAGCACAACAAATCCTGACATATCATCCCGACAGACTATAGCTCAGTCAACATCACCTGTGACCCAAATTTTGTCTCACCTGAGATATCTCTCTTAAAGGGTAACTGCCAAAACCATGTTTTGGCAGTTGGGTGGGAGGGTGTTTAGTAATTTTTCTCCACGGCAAGGCTCTCCAGGGGTATATTATTTGTGTTTATTGTGCTTTAACAGCTAGGTTGTGCCCCAACTTCTCTTATGCAACTCATTAAATAAACAACAAACATGCAACATAATATTATCCAGTTAATACAATGCGACCACCATACATCTACTCATTTATAAGCAAACCTATAGTCATTCATTCAATACAAAATTTACACATATATCTAAGGAGATTTCAACATTCACATGTATGCATAGAATATAATGTGGAAACCCATCTGGGAAAAAACCACAAGGTTCTCTTCATCTGGCATGAGGAAATAGATGTACCTTTCGCTTGTGCACTAAGCTACAGACTCTGCTCAAGATCCTCTTCTCTACCTTTGCAGACTCTTCCTACCTCTCATGCTCTCTGATCCCCTCTTCATTCTTTTCCTACTTTACTTCTACTAGTGATCCACACACAGCTTGGATCGACTCAACCTTTCCTACTCTTCTATGCACTCAGCTGCAAATCCTTTACTCTGATGCAATCAACAATACAGAGCCACCAACCAAGAGCTCAGTTTTTCAGCCAATGAGAGTCTACAAAGAATGACTATTGGGAGAATGTCTAACCTGCATGCAGCTTGGGTTCCTTCTTTTATAGCCCCATTAGAGACTCGATACAAATTCCATACATACTTTACACATACTCAATACCGACTCGATACAGACTCTATACAGACTCATTACAAACTCATTTTATGTCGTTATCTTAGTCGACTTTCTATATCCAACCAATAGGCTATCTTTCCTATTAGAGCAACACCTAATGGGAGGCACTAACAACCTGACTTACAAATATGCATTCACGCGTGTGGTTTCCATTGGATCTAGCGAATATCATACCCACGATCATTAAGGCCTGTCACTTTCTCAGCATTATGTCTTACTATTTTTTTCTAGCTGTTATGCTACTTCCATGCCTTCTGCTGCTGATATATTGTCGTGCCTTCCCATGTCCCACTTCATCCTTCTGTCGTGGCTTACTTATTTGGTGCAGGTTCCTGTTTTGGTGCCTCCTCCTCCTCTTCTTCCTCTCTTTCACTTCTTCTGTCACAACGTCCTTTCTCTTCTTTCCTTTATGCTCCTTCCTCAATCATAGCTCCTTCTTCTCCTCCTTTAGCTCTTCTCCATACTTATGAAGAATTCTGCATGAATTCTGCCTTACTGTCCCTAGGCCCAATAGGCCCCTAACACTCACCTATGGCTCATCTTGAGCCACTTGAAGCTATTCATCCATGTAATGACTTCCGCTGATTTTGTTTTGAAAGTATTCCACCATTTTCACCACTTTCTCTGCTTCTATGTGCACTTCTTCCTTCATCTTCCGCATTTTATCCACCAGGTCAGAACTGACATGTTTCAGCATGAATTTCTCCACTAATGATGCTACATCATGCACCTTTTGATGTACAGGATGAATGATACCTGCAACTATTTCTACTTTGGCATGCATCTCTTCTACTTTTTCCTCACGTTGTTGTTGTTTTGTGCGCAACAGAGTCATTTGTTGCTGCAATTTTCTCATCTCCATCTCCTTACCCATTTTTTTGGCTAAGGGTAGATGCTTCATATCATTTCTTATATGCATGATGTTTGCTTCAAACAAAATCATCTCATTTTCAATCTTCTGTGACTTCTCATCATCCATTAGTGCTTCTGAAGTCTGAGAGACTTAGTCGAGAACCTTAGCACATGCTTCTTCTGCTTCTTCTATTCTCTTCACAACCTGAGTTGTTGTGTCTCTTCTGCTCTCCAGCACTTCTGGAGGTGTGCTGGGTCTTATTTGTTCCTCTAGTTGTGTAAATTTTCTCCTAAGGTCATCCACTATCTTGCCAAGCCTAAGGACCGTGTTTTCTGGTGGCATTTCTTGTAATATTTCGACATCTTCAATATTCGAACAAGCAAGGTTTATGATATTTTTGAGTTTCTTCTTACTTTATTCTCCTTATCTTACTTTTTTCTCGGTCCTTTGCATATTTTCCTTGATTTTATTGATATCCTTCTCAGATTTCTTCACCAGCTTATCGAGGACACTCTCTCTTACTCGAATTTCTACAACTACTGCTTTTTGTAATGCGTACACATCCATAAATTTCATCTTCAAAAAATATAGGAATATATGTTCATCCCTTCTATCAACCTCATTGTAATATGGATTTCCTAGATCCAGTACTTCTCTTTGAATTTATATTCTAACTGGGTGGTCTCCTCTTGGTCTCTAGGGTTTTGGTGCTTCAGACGAGCTAGGTGCATCCTGTGACTATGGTACTTGGGGTGCACGATCTACTTCATTTTCGATATATTCAATTGTTCTACCCAGTTCATTCAGCTTCTTTGTAATAGTTGTAGTAACTTCATTATGTTGTTTTCTAAGGTCATGGAGACTTGCCTAGGCTGCTTATTCTAGTGCTTTTGCTAATTATGCTACCTCCTCATCATCAATACAGAAGGTATTGGCTTCCTTATTAGCCTTCTGTTTCTTGCACTTAGGTTCCCTTTGTTCTTCTATGTCTTTCCGTTCCTGTTGTTGTTGTTCTAATGGTGTCTCCTATTGAGGAAAATTGGACTAAGCTTTGTCTGGCTCTGTCCCTTTTGTGGTTTTCCTGGGGTGTTTATCCTGATTGAATTCTTTGTCCTTCCCATGAGTTGTTTTCACTTCCAGCCACCATTCTTCTAGCCAATCACTGATAAAGGTTTCCAAATATTCTTCTGTTGGTACATATTGCATCGCCAACCACTGTTGTTGTGGGTCTCTCCGTGGTTGGATGAAAACATAGTGTGGACCAATTTGAAATTTGACGATTCATCGAAACCGGGAAATATTAGTCGCACTAAGTCTCACCTGGTGCTTCACTAAATGATTTAAGGATTCATTATGGATGAAAAATTCGATGTTACTATTTGTTTTTCTGGTCTTGTATGTCGAGACCCAAAGGTTCTGGTATCTCGCACCTCTATAGCTAACACGTAAGTCTACCGGATGGTAGTCTCCTGACTGAGACCAAACAATAAATGAGATTAAAATCAACAACCAAGAATAATATAAAGCAGTGCCTTCTTCCTGTGATGAGGCTACATCTTGTCATAATTCATTAAGCAAAAATTGTCACCAATTGATTTGAATTCCTTCTGCACATATCGCAACTAACATTACTGTACCTGTAGTACATTGATTTGTGCATGATGTGTGCAAAAATTTGTATGATAATATCGTTGCTTCCATCCTAATATCAGGATCATTAATATATGATATTGATAACCCTCTACTAGCTCTGACTAGGTCATACTTATCCTTGACCTTCACAATCAGGGTTGGGTCTTGGCCCTTGGTAGTCTTATAATTACTGAAATTAAGTCGACATCAACTAAATATGGTTTGTCTAACCAAAGGAATCCACCATGAAATCATTACCAATAGTTTCTTTACATAACTATTCACCTCTGTGATTCAACCAAAGTGTGGCATGACTAGTAATGATAATAACCCAGATTGTTCCAGTCCTTTCATCCATTTCATTGCAACAAACTGGTTTGGTGAATCAGGCGTATCTTTCACCAACTTCATGTAGTTCTTTCGATCAAGATTTCTTAATTTGTTTGTGTTGAAACATTCAAAGGATAAGTTTTGTAATTGGGGCATGATATCTTGTTGAACTGTCATTCCTTTTGGTATCTTGGGTGATATTAGTGTAGAACAACCCTTTCTAGGGATGCTAAACCATGGCGCATCTGTCCTCCTTGGTGGAATATATAGTGGCAATAGGTTCCTGGTTTCAAGTTCTTCCTACTCTTCATGGATTGGTGGTGTTGTTGTAGCCTTCTCCTTTCTCTGCTTCTTCATTTCCTGCTTCCCCTTTGAAGATGGTGAGGGTCTTGGTTCCTTCATTCTGCATTTTCCTAAAGGCCGAGGTGGAACTTGGGTAGCATATGGGATAGGTTGGTTCCTTAGGGGGGAATATCTTGCAGTATCTTCCATGATAGGGTTAGGTGATATAGTGGGACTAGCACTCAATATCGAATGACCAGAAATTGGGTTAGGCTCTTTGAGTTGTTAAAAATAATCACTCTTCTCTATTCTAGGCATAATGAAATGGAATGTGGGAATAACGTATAATATGAAACAACGACTTTTCAACAGTTGTCCTTCACATGAGAAGGACTTTACTTATAAAGTAATCCATCCTTTCAACGCCATGGGACGACAGTTTGGGTCATTAAAGGAAGCTTTTCGACATCCTATCAGTTAGCTGGCATCGGTAAGATTATTATTGTCATTTATGGTAGTTATAATCCCAAAGTATGCCATTCAATTCTATTGAGATTTCAAAAATAATGATTAACAGGTATCTTGTCAGCAAGTTACTTAATTACTGTTTGAACATGACATCACTTCCTGGTGGTGTCACTTCATGTGATAATCCCACTTCTCTCTTCATCTTCAGTAGCCTCTTTTCACACTCGTGACTTTCTTTTCATCCGCTTACACTTATGGTCGCACTCCTTGCAACTTGCTTTTCCCTTCCCATAGGGTTATGCCAATTTGGTATACTACTTCCCCCCCTTTTTTTAACTTATCAGGTCGTAGCGAGCAGGATAAGGTGTATCTTCACACAAACCAACTCCTTCCACTTCCTGCATACCTTCTTAATCAGGTATATTTATCTCAAGTGGGTCATCATCATCTGGTTCTCCTGTAATATTGTAGCACTACATCCAGTTGTGTACTTTCATGGTGCATTGATGGAAATTCATGGTTGCGACCGAGGTTTCTTCAAATATGGTTTCCTTTATTATTTGTAAGGCAACATCGAATGTCAGGTGTTCACTTGTGAACTCAAATGTCTGGGTGAAGCTTACAACTAAGCTTTCTCATTTGATAGTTCCTAGTCACAGTTTTACTGATGTGTACCAATTTATTGGTACCATTTACAAAGTGTGGATGAATCGATGAACCCATTCTTGTCATGGATATTCTTTCTAGTTATTGCGACATTGCTAAATATGTTCCACAGTATTTTTTAGTCCTATATGCTTTTGATTAGGGAAACTAATCTCTTCCCCAAATCTAATCTCCATTAATATTCTACATTGTGGCCATTCGGAGATAGATTGTTTGTGTGTACCCCACCATCTAGCAGGAATAGCTTTCAGCACATAGTTCAAAGCGTAAAATCGCTATGATTTTGAGAATTTTTCTTCAAATTCTACCATAAAAGATGGAAGGTTAGGTAATCCTTCATATATAGGCACCGTGTCTTCTCTAGCTCCTATCCTTTGAACAACTCTTTTCATTCTTGTACATCTTCTCATGGAGACTTTATGTAGCCTATTATGCCAGTTTTCCAGGGCATCGCCAGAATCGGATGTGCACGAACTTAGACTCTGCCAACTAAGTTTCCCATCAGCTGTTGGATTTATATAATATTCTTTTGAAGACATTATTTTATACAGCTGATCTAGATAATTTCCTTTACCTTCACTATGTACGGGCTCAACATATATTTTTCCTTCAAGCAGATCAATTAGCGCAACCACCCTTATTTTAGAATATTCAAATGATAAGATCCTTTTCTTGAAGTTTATAATGGTTTGGTTGTCTACTAGTGCAGGATATGTATTTGTGTCATCAACAATATCAATAACTTCGAAGTCGGCATATGTTCTTAAGCCTTTGACTTCTACATGAACTCGAGTTAGTATACCAATTGTTAGGACCTTCAACTGGTTTGCAAGCCTTAGTTGAATGGGAGACCAGTCCAGTCGCGGCTTATTCATTCTCTCCAATGTTTGTCTTATCAGTATGTTAACATCCGAGCCCAAATATAATATGATATAATCCATATAATAGTCTCCTATCTGCGCAGTCATTCATAGTTCTCGACCTGTCTTCAGTCTTTTCCCGATATGATTAATTCTTTTTTTAGATCGCAGTTCATAGAGGGTTTCTTCTATTAGTGTTTTCAGTTTTGCAAAAACATCTTTATCATTGATTAGTGCTAAAGAACTTTTAAAAAATTATTTAAGTTTAGTAACCTTCTTCATTAGTGACTTCCCGATTAGTTGTTCGAATTGTTCGGGCATGGTTTTGACTTTTCCCGATGTCAATGGTTGATTAGCATCAACAAATTATGGTCACACCTCCAAGAAGACTTCTTTCTCCTGTCGGACAACTAGCAGAGCTTTCTTTTGTGGCATGGGTCTCATCTGCGGTTTTCCTTGCT
This sequence comes from Pseudotsuga menziesii, assembly GCA_001517045.1. Classification (NCBI taxonomy): domain Eukaryota; kingdom Viridiplantae; phylum Streptophyta; class Pinopsida; order Pinales; family Pinaceae; genus Pseudotsuga; species Pseudotsuga menziesii. The sequence goes on along the minus strand of LPNX010385084.1, from coordinate 333,615 downwards.
GTGTATTCTGGTATGCACCTGTTGCAACACCTCCTCTTGTTACTACAACAATGTGAGGTTCTCTTGGTTAAACATAAATTATCTGAATGTTTAGATTGGGATTTGGATTCTGATCCTGCACTGGGTTGGGATTTACAACAGTTCTAGCCTTCCATTTCACAATTAGTTGCGGACAATGTTTGACAGTGTGATAAAATTCTTTACAACATGTATAGGTTTTCACAGGAATTTGAAAATATTGGGAAAAATGTCCTAGCTTCCCGCAATTATAACATATGACTTGGCCTCTTCCTCGACCAAATCCTCCTCCTTATTTTTTTCCTCGGCCTCTAAATTTTCCACCCCTTTGTAGAGGGTATTGTTGTTGTTGAGGATATTGATTTTGTTGGTATTGCGGATGAGGGTATTGCCGTTATTGATATTGAGCAGGATGATACTGACGATGCGCTCATTCATGTTGGATCTGCTCATCATTTTTCATTAAGTATGTATCCATTGTATTTTCTTACAGTAGCTGAAATGATCTGCAGTCCTTTTCATCATGTCCCACTTATCTACAAAATTTACAATACAGACTAGATGGTGTGCTTACAATTTTGTATAAGTACATACATTCTTTGGACTTGTGGCCCCTAGTCTGGCATATCCTACACCAAGGAATTCCTTGGGTGTTTAACGAATTCGATGCTCTTGTTGCGACATAGTTCATGAGCATCAGGAAATTGTCTTTATGATGTCCATTTGTTATGCATCTTGTACACCATAGTTCTTCCTAGAATTCCTTCCCTCTCTTAATTTCTTGGAGCTGCACCGTAAGGTTGACTAGCTATGACTGAATTTTCATCATTCCTGAGCCAGTGTCTCCAACCAGTGAGGCTTCTAATTTCATTGCTTATTCTAGAGCCTCTATATGTGAAACAATCTTCCGTTGCATCAACAGGGTTCGGATATGTGGTAACAAGGCAACAATAAACCATTCCTTGTGTTGTACATCCGACATTTGGAAGCTCACTTTGGCCATCAATGTCTTAAATCTTTGGTCAATGTACCAAACAGATTCTGTTGGTAGCTACTTAATCTCTTTGATTTCGGTGATGTGCTGTGATTCAGAATTTGGCTTTCCGAACTCATATATCAAACCCACTTGAATCTCATTGAGTGTTTTCAGGATAAAACCTACTGGAACTATAGAAAATTTCATATACCAGTCAAGCGCATGACCTCGCAGAGTCATGATCATCTGTTCTTTCTTGATATTCTCATCTTGGATCTGTCGCACAGTCCAGACAACTTCGCAAAGAAACCAATGTTTTTTTGGGTCTTCCAACCCATTTCCATTAAATATTGGTAACTTAATGTCAACTCCAGCCATTGTATTTGTTGTTAGTATAATCAGAATAAAATTTTGGCTAGTCGAACTTCCTTGTTTGCTATTTACACCATTAGTATTACTCGTATTTATAGAATTACTTGGAGATAAGTCTCTCAATATTACCTCTAGCGAAGTATGTGGTGATGTAGGTGAGTTGTAGCCATGTTCTCATTATGGGGCTTTAGTAGACTCTTCTGACTCTTCGTCTCCTTCATAGATCGACGGATATTCCTCTTCTTCATCACAATACCCTTCGTCCAAGTATGACACAAGCTCGTAGTCTTCTTCTTCTCTGTGCTACAACTCCCTCTTCTTGAGAGATTTTTTCTTTGCTTGTCGGACCTGGATTTTCTTCCACTTCTTAAAAATCCTAGCTCTTAGTTTAGTTCCACTATCTCCTGGGAACAACTCACTTTAGGGTTCTGCTGAGACATAGCCACTTTATTTCTATACAGTTATGTTACATTCACAGAATTCCTTTTTCACATACAAGTATTTTTATCCATGTCTTTAAAGATGACAGATATCTACTGCACGGGCCTTGAAATTTTTTTCACTTTGCCTCACTGTATGAGGTTATTGTGTCAACAAAAAAATCGGTAATATATCCTCCAGTATGTTGTCTATCCAAAAATCTATAGCCCTCGACACATGGTTGCTTACTTCTTTCAATTGGTCAAGTAACTAGGGAGTCCACTCCCTTGGTTCTCCGCTTTGAAAATTTCTTTGTTGGGTCACTAACTTAGATAACCATTCATGCAACACAATGGGAAACTCATAAAAGAAAATCTCGTGAATGTCTTTGTAGATGTATCAGCCCAACCACTCTATTGGGTTTCATCGAGATCCTTCCCTTTCTTTTTTTGCGAATTCTAACTCTTTGGATTCCACCCAATCTTGGATCTTCGGTTTTGTTGGTTGCCACAACGTATCCCTCACCACAATAATTCATGGTCCTAGCAATAGAACCATTTGTTGGATTTTTTGTCTCTGTCCCTTTTTCTAGGGATCCTAACCTAGGTTCAGTCTCTTCTGCTCAACACAATAGATAATATCTCATTCAACAGCACCTGTGATGCATATGTCATCTCACCTGAGATATCTCTCTTAATGGGTAACTACTAGAACTACGTTTTCGCAGTTGGGTGGGAGGGTGTTTAATACCTTGGCTCTGTGCCAAGGCTCTCAATGAAGTTCGGGGGTGGATTGTTTGTGTTTACTATTCTTAAACATCTAGGATGCGCCCCAACTTCTCTTATGCAACTCATTAAATAAACAATAGACATGAAGCATAATATTATCTAGTCAATACAATGTGGCCAACATACATCTATTCATTTATAAGAAAACCTATAGTCATTCATTCAATACAACATTTACACATAACTCTAAGACACTTTCAACATTCACACATATACATAGAATATAACATGGAAACCCATCCGGGAAAAAACCACAAGGTGCTCTTCATCTAGCATGAGGAAATAGATGCACCTTGCATCTGCGTACTAAGCTATAGAATCTGCTTAATATATTCTTCTCTACCTTTATATACTCTTCCTTCCTCTCATGATATATGATTCCTCTCTCCATTCTCTTCCTACTTTACTTTTACTAGTGATCCGCACACAGCCTGGATCGACTCAACCTTTCCTACTCTTCTGCTCACTTAGCTGTAGATCCTTTACTCTAATGCACTTAGCAATACAGAGCCACCAACCAAGAGCTCACTCTTTTCAGCCAACGAGAGTCTACAAATGCTGATTGTAGGGAGAATGTCTAACCTGCATATATCTTGGGTTCTTTCTTTATAGCCCCATTACAAATACCATACATACTTGATACAGACTCGATACCGACTTGATACAGAATCTATACAGACTCATTACATACTCATCTTCTATCGCTAGTCAGAGAACTTTCTATATCCAGCCAACAAGTTGTCTTTCCTATTCTAGAAACACCTAATCGAAGGCACTAACGACCTAACTTACAAACATTCCTTCATGCATGTGGTTTCCATCAGCTCCATTCGAGCTCGTACCCACGATCGTTAAGTCCTGTCACTTTCTCAGCATTATGTCCTACTGTCATTTTTTTAGCCGCTATGCTACTTGCACGCCTTCTGCTGCTGATATTTTATCATACCTTCCCATGTCGCACTTCATCCTTCTGCCGCGACTTACTTATCTGGCGCAAATTCCTCTTCCGGCGCCTCCTCCTCCTCTTCCTCTCTTTCACTTCCTCTACCGTGACATCCTTTCTCTTCTTGCCTTTATGATGCTTCCTCATTCATAGCTCCTTCTTCTCCTCCTTTAGATATTCTGCATACTTAGGAATAATTATGCATGAATTTTTCCTTACTATCCCTAGGCTCAGCATGCACATCAAGTTGAGAACCACATGTGCACATAAAGCTTTGTACGAGCTCAGAAGACACCAGTGGGAGAGCACAAATAGTTAAATCAGGAGCTTGAGAATCACCTGGAGTGATGGAGACCTCAACCTTTCCTACAAGTTTGAATATAGAAAGAATCCTACAGAGCATGACAAGCACAGAGATGGGTGCAAGAGGAACTTTCAACAAAGTTCAAGATGGAGGATCTTGGTATGCAATGACCTTGAGAGATGACATAAGATGGATACATAGAAGATCAATAGAATAGGAGGCTACTTGTCACTCCAATATAGAATGTTCTTATGCATAGAGTACAAAATGCAGAGGGAGAATAGTGCTCTACTTTAGAGGGAGTGACTTTAGAATATCTCAGAGTTCAATAAAGTTGACATGGTATGACAGGATGGAAAACTTCCTGATGAGCTTAGGCTTTACCAAGAGTAGAGAATATTCCAACCTTTACTTCATGGTTGAAGGTGGAAAACCTGTGATACTCCTCTATATGTAGATGAATTGTTCCTAATAGGTGGGGATGAACTCATTGTAGACGCAAAGAGGAGGCTTGTTGTTGAGTTCAAGATGAATGACCTAGGGACTATGCATTACTTCTTAGGCATGAAGGTGCAGAAGAGTGCAGATGGGATCTTCATTGGTCATGGAAAGGATGTCGTGAAGATTCTAAAGAGATTTGGAATGATGGACTGCAAGGAAATGACCACACCAATGGCATCAAAATTGAATCTACTCTATGATTGTTCATCAGAGTTAGTTGATACCAAGCTGCATTGACATATGATCGGTTCTTTGATGTACCTGACGAACACGATGTTAGACATATGCTTTTCCGTGAATACCCTGAGCGGATTCCTGATAGATCCGAGACATGTTCACCTAATTGTTGCAAAGCATGTATTGAGGTACCTCAAGGGTGCAATTGAGTATGGGACTACATGTGAAGCAAATCATAAGATTAACTTGCATGGTTATGTTGATTCAGATTGGGTAGGTAGCACGACCAATAGGAAGAGAAATTCGGGATGCTGCTTTAGTTTGGGATCTGATATGATCTCTTGGTTTAGCAGAAAGCAGTCATGTGTGGCACTGAGTACAACCGAAGCAAATTATGTTGCAATCTGTTCGGATAGGGGTGAGGCAGTATGGCTTGAAAAGCTACTATCTGATTGATTTGATATCGAGTTAGAGGTGGCTTGTTTCTTTTGTGACAACTAGAGTTGTGTGAATTTTTTGAAGAACCCAATGTTCCAGGACAAGTTGAAGCACATTGAGATAAAGTATCACTATATCCAGGATATGGTGTAGAGAGGAGCAGTGAAGTTCCAGTATATGGCAATAGATGATCAAATAGTTGATGTATTAACCAAGTCATTATCTAGAGTGAAGTTCGATACTTCAGAGAGAGACTTGGTTTCATCCAGATCAAGGTCCCTAGAAAGAGGGAGTGATGAGTTCTTGCATGGTGGTAGATGCAGGTGGTCCTCACGACATAATGCACCTAGGGGCTCTTGGTGTGCTCCCATGCTGGAGATGGTGAGAGACCAAAAGATGCAGATGCACTAGAGCAATATCTTGAATGGTGGTATATGTAGGAGGTCCTTGGGATGTAATGCACTAGGGATGCTCTTGGCATGCTCCTATGCTGGAGATGATGAGAATTCCACCGGTCACAAAGACACTTGGTGTACGCCTAGGAGATTCTCACATGGAAATAGATGGATGTGGTACTTGGGGCATAATGCACTTGGTGTGCTCGTGGAGTGCTCCTATGTTGGTAGAATATGGGATGACCATTGAGAGACTTAATGCACCTGGGGTGCTCATAGGCAATTCTCACATCATGGAAGGCGCAGGTAATGCACCTAGGGTGACCCTGTCAATGCTCCCATCCTGGTAGAACACCGGTGGTCTATTGGACATGAGGTGTGCATCTCAACTGATATTTGTGTGCGATGATGAGATGATTTGGATATGATGAGACAATGGTAGGATACATAGGTGATTTCAATGGCAATGTAATGTATGGTCACGGGTTGTACCTACACGATGGCTTGCTCGTGGATATGATGAAGACCTAGATGGCAAGGCCTACATATAATATGAAACAATGATGGCCCTGTAGAAACTCCTTATGACGAATATATATGACATATGTCACAATCAATCATCGATGAAATGAGGACTACGAACACATCCACGATGACGATTTAATGATGATGACCTGCCCTGAAGTGTTGATGATTTTGGCAAGAGAATACCTTCCTAGTTAAGAGGGAGTGTTGTTGTAATTGTAATTTCAGAAGATATTGTGTTGTGTATTATTATTGTATATTTTTGTACCCCTGTCAGAGATGTTTTTTCCTCCTTTCGGGATGTCATTATTATGTATGGTCATTGAGGTAAAACCTTCATTGTAAGTCCGGGAAGTCATCCCAAGATTAATAAGATAAAATGTATTTTGAGTCTACCTAAGTGAAGTCGACCCTATTAGGTTAAGAGGTCGTCCTAGTTAGGTGTTAGGTCAGTCACATGATGTGTATAAATAGGGAGGTTCCCTCCCTCATTTATACACACACTCACTAGCTCTCAAGTTCCCATTAGGAGAGAGAGAGAGAGAGAGAGCAAGTTCGCTAGAGGAGAAAGATAGAGAGCTACAGAAGACTTCTTATTCTTGGGTTTTTCCCATCTTGTAATATTGTATTAGTGACAGAACTATTCTGAGGAAGTTTGTGGGGTTTTCTTCTTTATGGTTTCCCTGAGGAAAATATTTGAGTCTTGTGTATCATGTATATCTTGTTGTGCTTGTTATTCTTTTAGATAAAGATGCTAATCAATTTGAATCAAAGTAGAAAAACTAACACAACAACTCTTGTGGCTGGGAATGACTCATCACTATGTTGGTGCCCAACAACCCTTGTGGTTGGGAGACTTGTCATTTGGTTGGTGCCCAACAACCCTTTTGGTTGGTATATTGATAGGTTGTAACCCATTGTTCCTTGAGGTTGTAGCTCATGCAGACGTAATGAAAGTTTCACATGAGGTTGTGGTACTTGTGAGCCTACATGTGACAGTATCCCATGAGGTCATCATGAGGTTGTATGATGTATCTCATGACGTGGTGATGACTCACTAGTGGTTGTAGCCCTACTGATCTCTTTGGTTGTGATAAGGCACGGTAAGCACATGCATGTTCCCCAATGAACTAGGTTGAGATGAGGAATGTTGAGTTCGTGCATGTTCCATCCCAAACTAGGTCGAGCTAATGCATGAGTGAGTCCCTGATGGATAGGTCAAAGTTGTTGAGCTATTGCATGTTCTCCAATGGATTGGATTGAGCTCACGCACAAATATTTATTTGATGACACTTCTCGAAGGACTGAGTTTGTGTTGGAAGACCTTCCTTATGATATAGAGAGGTTTAAGACAACCATGATGTGCTGATGATATCCAGATGTGTTCCATCATGATAATACTGATGATGTCTCCCTAGATAAGAGGGAGTTCTGGTGTAGTAGCTGCATGATGCATCCTCACATAGGATATCCAAAGAAATATAATAATAAAATGTATTTTTATCGCTGCATAAGACAAGTGATCCCTAGTAAAATAAAACAAGTCAACCCCAGTTAAAATTCACCCATAAATTAGTATAAATAGGAAACCCCATTCTCATATAATAAAGCATATGAATAATACTAAACAATATTTTTGCACGTCTTCATTTTGTATCAAAATAATAGTGAGAGACATATTTTTTTGTTTGTTTGTTTTTTGTGGTTAGAGAGGCGAAGTCTTTTAAAAAATTAAACTTTGATCTTAGAATGATAAATACCATATGGAATAATAAACCAACAAAAATTATTTATAAGGCATAATAAGTTTGTGATTTGAATTATGTTTAATCTTCCCATAATTGGATCGAAGTTTTTAAATTAAACTTATCTTCTAGGTTATTAGATGATTCATGATTTTTAAATGAGCAAGGTCTGGAAAATTAATAGGTCATAGGCAAGAGTTTCTCAATTAACCACACATCTTAATCTTTTAAGAGTAAAAAATACAATATAATATCAGTGCCGGAGACTAAAGATACTCCTCGTAGTGATGTTCCTCCAAACTTCTTGATGGAATAGGCATGTTATTGTGTTTACTGTGTATATGCTACAAATATTTTACATATATAGGCATTTAGTTGAAGCAACTAACATGTCATATATCTAGTAATTGGTTTTATAATAGATGTTCCGGTTAATCTCGCTAGTGCTAACATGATGTGGGAAAGAGTGAAGAATCTGTCCACTTTGCAAAATAGATCGTTGTCTGGCCCAGTCTGGCTCAAGTCGTTGTCTGGCCTAGTCTGGCTCAAGTCTTTCTTGATTTGACGATTCATATGTTAGTCGAGTTTTTTCTGATTCTGAGTCATGCAACATTGATTTAATCACTTTTAACTTTTTTAGTGTTAGAATACAAGTCTAGATGTTGTTAATCCTTGTCAGCTCACTCGGTTACGGTGTGGGTTTAATTTGCAAGGAAACCTGAGTTCAATGCCTCGGGTGACATATTTGGGAGGGGACACCAAAAAAACCATCTATGTAAAGGGTTGGTGTGACCCATATTAGGTGCAATCCTAGGATAATTTTGATGGCTTAGATGTCTCTGGGTTGTTTTTTCTTAGCCATTGATACCAAAACAAAGGCCACCATAAACAAGCATTCTTATAGGGGAAAGGATCCCTTCTTATTTATGGGTGAATGATCTCTAAAAATTGATCTTATTTATTATACCAAGAAAATAGAACAATATGTTAAGTTATTGAAAACAGGGAGAAACTCACCATGAGTGCACAACTCATAAATGAAGCACGAAACTAGGGATAAACAATCAAGCACGGAACTGGGGATAAACATCCACAAAACTCATGGAATATCAAATCCCTCTATATTATCCCGACTAGCCCGCGTTACTAGAAACAATGCAATATTTACAATCCATTAAAGCAACTGCAACTTAACTTCACTCGGAACATCCAACTTATCAATCAACAAAAAGTTTGGTTAATCATATTATATTCCAGGAAATAAATTTACAAATATTAAATATTTGAATTCTTTCAAACAACTTGACAGAATATGTGTCAATGTAATATACAAAAGCTAGACCAAACATATGGAACTCCAGGTTTTGAAGGCCGTAAACTTAGACTCCTCCAAATTCAATAACCATAATGACCCAATATCCAATTGTTATCTACCCAACTTATATACCCATGGTAAGAAGAAGAAAAGCATTCATACATCATAAATGGTGAACATATATTCATGTATTTGACTATGCATTTCGTGAACATGCTTGTCTCAATACATGTTAACATGGACTATAATACAAAATTAACAAAGAAAAGGTTCTCGACCTAGTAACAATGGGGCTTCAAATGTGTAGTGGAGCACCATTCTAGGACATAATAAAACATGCAAATAAGCTTAATTATCATGTGCTATGCATTTTATTGCTTGCAGTTCTAGGTTGACTTGACTCTTATGATGTTGATGTTTTTCATAAATGCATGTGCATGCACAATCACATTGAACATTACTATCTAGAAACAGAGTTGCTGGATGTTAAAGGTTTTCAAAGATTCAAAAATTATTTTGTTATTGGATTAAGATTGTGCCACACTTGTTGCATCTTGCTCATGCAATTGAGTTGGAACACTTTTCGCGGAGCTAATAGGCCTTGCAGCTAATCAGACTAAAGTCTAGAGGATAAGAATTGAAGGAATTTAACCAAAATACACAATAGTTGAACTCATAGAAGCAGGGAGGACATTTTAATCAATATATTATGATGTAAAGAAATTGCAATTAACAAATTAAATCACAAAAAGAATATGGGAACTCAAATTTGTGTCAATTAATAAATCATTTGGAAAGATAGTAGATCTACAACTGAGATAAAGTTATATAACAGGGTGCATTGCATAAAATTTGCATCCTAGAATCCAGTTGTCTAATAGCATGCACATTCAACAACACCAAAGTGCGTTGAAGTTGCATTGCATAGAAAATATAGTCAAGAATCTAGTCTAAAAAAAATTGTGGATTCTGTTGGTTTATCCAACAATACTTAGATGGGGGGATCAATATTTCCTTCTTTTCAATTTATTAAAACAAATAGTATAAGAGAAACAATGAATCAAATAAGTTAGGACACCGAATTTTATCGTGGAAAACTTAAAGGGAAAACCACAAAATCAAACTCATTATTAAGATGGTTTTTACAAATTTGTTTTTCTGCTACTACAGAAAGGATGCACCAACACCTTGTTTTCGGCCCTCTCCAACAAACAAGGATGCACCATCACCCTTGATTTTTCTACCTGCACCAACAGATAAGGATGCTACAACACCCTTGTACTCCAACCACTACTGGAAGGAGGCTAAAACCTCCTTGCAGGATCGCAACCTGCCCTAGCACCACCCTACCTTCCTAATTTGATCTTTTTCTTCAATTTTGTTATTGATTATTCTTCACTTCATTGGTCACTGTCTTCTCTTATTGTTACATTGATTTAAATTGCAAAGAAATTTTTCTTCCACTTCGAAATTCTATTTAAATACTTCTTTCATCATGTGTTTGAACCATCGTGTCTTTTCATCATCGTGTCCTTTCATTAAAACCTTTTCACCAATGCATCTCTACATTATGGAAATGTGCATTTTCATGAACTGGTGCAAAACAACCTGAAACCATGTTTTTGAAGACATGGAACTTTGTCTTCAAGCAACTTTTAGGAGAAATAAGACCATGGTAAAATGCACACATCAATAAGCTACATCACGATAGTCTCAGATTATTTTTATTAGTCTCCTACAAAATATGGAGCGAATTTTACTAGGGAAACTTAGACCAATTTTTCAATACTTAGTAAATTTTGTGTTTCAACAAATTTCCCAAAACCCCATTTTGGAAGACCTGTAACTTTTTCTTCAAGCACATTTTATGGGAATTGAGACCATGGTCAGATGAACACATCAACAAGATAAAACCTGATTGTATCATATATTTTTTATCAGTATCCTACAAATTCTGCAGGGAACTTTACTTAGGCCACTTAGGCAGATTTACCAAAACTGAAACAGTGAAAATCATGTCAGAAAGCACTTTTGGCAGACTAATAACTTCACCTTCAAAGACTATCTTGACAAACCAATCGTATGGTTAGATGCACAAGACAACAATCTAGATTTCTGTATCCTCATAATCATTTAATTCATCAAATACAGAAGATGGTGTGTATTTTACAGAGGCCCCTTAGGAAGATTAATAATAATTTATACTTGTAAAATTTTCAAAGTTTCAGCAAGTTGCCATAATTTTACAGAATGGTCTCAAATTGTAACAATGACTCCATGAGAGGACTAGAACAACATCATATGACTTTGCAACCTCATCACACATGTCACATCATAATACATGCCATGTCATTTTCTTTTTCATTAATGAACTCCTTTGACATCAATGGCAACCATACTCAGCATTCTCCCCGATTGGCATTGATGGAAACAATTCTTCAATTTTCTCCCCCTTTGCCAAGAATGACAAAGGTCTTTTTTTGACATCTCCCCCTATCAACATGTCTCCCCCTGACATAAGGTCTTTTTTTTATATCTATTGTAGGGAGATTACTCCCAACTTTTGTTTAAGATGTTAAAATGCTTCTATGGGTGGTAGCTTAGTGAATATATCAGCTATATGTTCCCTTGTATCAACATATTCCAGTTTCAACACCTTCTATGATACTTGATCCCTCAAAGAGTGATATTTTATAGGGATGTGTTTTGTCTTGGAGTGCATAACAGGTTTTTTTTATATGTTTATGGCACTGGTATTGTCACAATTTATCACTATTGGATGCTCATACTTTACGAGTAAGTATTCCAATGTATGTTTCATCCAAATGACTTGAGTGCAACATGATGTAGCAGCAATGTATTCAGCGTCTGAGGTAGATAGTGTAATGGAGGCTTGTTTCTTGCTTAGCCATGATACCAAACCATCTCCCAAGTAGAATGTTGCTCCACTGGCACTCTTTTAGTCATTAACACTTCATTCCCAATCTACATCAGTGAATTATTTTAAAGTGAAGTCTTGACCTCTTGGGTAGCATAAACCATACTCTATAGTACCTTTCAAATATCTGAGAATTCTTTTCACTGTTGTCACATGTATTTCTTTGGGAGTTGATTGGAATCTAGCAACCAATCCTACAACTTGCATCACATCCATTCTTGTAGTTGTCACAAATAGAAGGCTTCCTATCATAGATCTATACATGGTATGATCTTCTTCCAGAGACTCCTTGGCACAAGCGTATCCAGTTGGATAGTTAAGAAGCGAGTCTGACTTCCATGATTGAGAATAAATAATGATAATGTATTGATAGATGATGATAAAATATTACAATGAGGCTCGCCTTTATAAGGCTTGAGCATTTATAGTGAAGGGTTACATTCTTTCACCTTAGTAAATAATAATTTATTATTAATAATTAATATATCATTTAATTATTCATAACAAAGCCTTACTCTCGGGAAAGCTTGTTCCTCAAAGCTTGATTTTTTCCTATTGTCGTGCTTCACTTTGATTCTATGTTGGTATTAGAATTAGATGAGACTTCTTGTACATCTACTTGCACTTCCTTTCCATTGATGATTTCGCACTGTATTGTCTCATTGTTCCTACATTTATGGCCTGGGGTCCAGTCATCACCACATCGACGACATGTGTTTTTCTTCTTTTTTCTATTATCAAAGTAACTTTTAGACATTTTCGACCTATTTTCAATTTCATAGGAATATGATTGAGGTTTGTGGAATTGATGACAGGGTGACCAATTATTTTCAAAATATCTACATTGTGTCTCTTGTCATTACCGATAATTGTTATCACCTCTTGTTTTTATTCCTTCCAATTTGTGTTCTACCGCTCTTGCTTTATGTCTTGCCACTTCTACCTTAGGTATGTCATGAATATTTAATTCTTTCTGGAGGTATGGTTTAAGACCTCTTAGATAGGTTTTGAGCCTTTGTTTATCAGATAACCCAAAAACTCGTGTCGATAGAGATTCTCACTGATGTATGAATTCGTCAATGCTTCCAACCTATTGTAATCTGGTAAGTTTACTGGAAAATTCATCTTCTATGATTCCTTGAAACATATTAAAAAATTAATTTTTGAACAAGTTCCAGGAGTAGGAAAAATTGTTTCTCTTCCAACATAAGTACCAATTATAGGAATACCCTTCCATATGCAGTGATGGATATTTCACCTTGTCCTCCTCATATTGAATATTGTAGCTGTCGAAGTACTCTTCCGCTTTGTTTATACATGCAACACATTGGTATTCAATTCCATTGTATTTTGAAAACTCTATTTTTTCCTTAGGTGGGCACACTATGGAAGGATGATATTGGTTTCCTTTTGATTTACGGTTTGATGGTGGATCAGAGCTATTGGACGATGCAACCGACATATTTGAACTGCTTCGTTGTTTATGGTGATTTTTATCCTTTTCCTTCTCTACTATCTTATTGACAACATCTATTTTGTTATTTAATCATTCCTCCATATATGGCAGTACTTTTGTTTCTAGCTCTCGTTTAAGCATCACATTGTTAATATTCATTTCTTTTTGCAAATCTTCTTGATTCTTGGCAAGTGTTTCCTGTGTGGAAACGTGAAATGAGGCATCTAACATGTCTGTACTATTGACATGGTCTGTACTAGGAATTATTTTTTGTAACACCTCCATTAATGTATTATGGTTCTGCATCATGGTGCTCAAATTCTGTTTTATGGTATTTATGTCTTGAGTCATGGTACTCATTTTGTCATCCAAGTCTTTTTGTTTCTTGTTTATGATGTCCAATTTTTCATCTAACCTTCCTTCTAGTACCAGAACAACTCCATCTTCGATTTCTTTCTTAAGCATTGTATTGTTATTTTTCATTTCGTCCTTCAATATTTTTTGGTTGGCGATGAGGGCCTTGATGTCCTTCTCAATTTCTCGATTTGGTCTTTTAATTCATCCATGGTCTTGGTCCTTATATGCAGAGGTGTGTATTTGGACATTATTTTGGCTTTATATGGGTAAAATAATAATAAATATATATATATTAATAATATCACTATTATTATGATATTATATACTTTTTATTTTATTATAATTTTTAATAATAAAATTTTAATAAAAAAACAAATCTATTTAAAAAAAATATAATTATTACAAATTTGATATTGATATTGTGTAACAATAACAATTTTATTATAATATTTGTTTTGCGTTGATTTTTTTTTGTGGAGTGACATCAATGTGGAGCAGTCCTGATGCAGTAGCAAAGGAGCTTGTGAGAGGTGGGGAGACGCGTGGGCTAGAGCCGGGGAAGATGGTTGCGAAGGAAAGAAGGAGAATGGGTGGAAGAAGGGACTGGGAGTGAAGAGAATGGAGGCGTGTGGAGAGGGAGCGTGAATACGGAGAGCGTGAAGGAGCTCAACGTGAATGGATCAGCAAGAGGGCTTGGAGTTGTGAATGGAGGCGCGTGTAGAGGAAGCGTGAATACCGAGAGCGTGAAGGAGCTCAACGTGAATGGATCAGCAAGAGGGAATGGATTTTTGTGTGGAAGATCAACGAGCAAGGAGGCCAGTAGCGAGAGCAGGGTGGGACGCATCGAGAGAAGGTGGGAGATGGATCAAGTGGTATATGGACCAGGGGGATGTGGGTTTGTGGTGGTCGTGTGGGAGAGGGAAGGATAGGCGTGGCAGCGGTTGTGCGTGGTGCAGGCTAGATGGACGGAAGGGCATGCGAGAGTTGGGGCAGTAAGTGGGCAGAGGGATGCTAGCGTGAAATGAAGGAGTTGGGGAGAAGCGTGAGGGTGCTGCTAGGGTGACGACACCCTGAATAGAGTGTAAGAGCGTAGAGAGAGGGAGAAGAGTGTATGGGAGTGGTGCAAAGACATAGATGAAATGGCGTGGAAGAGGTGCAATGGATGAGAGCAATGGTCTAAAACAAGAAGGAAGGAAATGATAGATGGAACGAGGAGTGTGCAATGCATGGTTGAATAAGGGAGCGATGAAGTGTGGAGAATGGAGTGTTGGGAGCATTGGATATGGAGGAGGAGCAAGGGATCGAGTGATCAGGTGAAGCAAGAGATTAATGGAAGTGGGGGGGAGGAGTGTGGAGATGAAAATATCATCGATGAAATGGAAGTGAATGGAGGGAAAGTAAAAAGGAAAGACAAATACAGGAGCTGAATTCGAATCCGAATCCGAACTTAGTGCAGGCAGGAGCAAATCTATTCTGATACCAAATGGCACAACTGTATTTGGTTGGACAATTAAGAAGCGATCTGAATTCCATGATTGAGAATAAATAATAATAGTATATTGATAGCTAATGATAAAATATCACAATGAGGCTCGCCTTTATAAGGCTTGAGCATGCATAGTGAAGGCTTACGCCCTTTTTCCTTAGTATATAATAATTTATTATTAATACTTAATATATCATTTAATTATTTATAACACTCATCATCCTTACTTAACTTACAACTAGGGACCATAGGAGTACTAATAGGATTGGAGTCTTCCATCTTAAACTTCTTAAGCATGTATTTAATGTACTTGGTTTGAGAAATGAAGATCTCTTTTCTTCATTGGGAGAATTGTAATTCCAAGAAGAATGTTTATTCACCCAACAAGGACATTTCAATTTCTTTATTCATATCTGAGTAAAATTTTACACTCATGATTTGTAGATCACTTCCAACTATGATAGCATTTACATAGACAACAACAATGATCATATTCTTATTTTCAAACTTTATGTAAAGATTATTGGCAGTGGCCACTCTTCTATATCCTTGCTTCTTTAAATAGCTGTCAAGTATTGAGAACCATGTCGTTGGAGGTTGTTTGGGTCCATAGAGTGCATTTTTCAGTTTGTAAACATAATCTGTGTTTTCTTCTAAGATAAAACCTTCATGTTGTTCAACATAGACTTCTTCTTCAAGATTTCCATTCAAAAATGCAGATTTAACATCCATTTGATATACTTTAAAGTTTTTGTAGCATGGAAAATCCAAGAACATCATGATTGCTCCAAGTCTTGCAACAGAAGAAAAAGTTTCTTCAAAGTCAATAAATTCCACTTGAGCATATCCCTTGCATACTATTTTGTCCTTATTTATTATTACTTCACCATCTTCATTTAAGTTATTCTTGAAGATCCATTTGGTCTCAATAACATTTTTTCCTTCAGTTCTTGGGACAAGTTCCCAAGTTTGGTTCTTCTCAATTTGATCCAATTCTTCGTTCATGGCCTTGATCAAATTATCATCTTTGTTGGCTTTTGTGAGGTTCTTAGGTTCCACCACTAATAGTAATTCTAAAGGATATAGAATTTGAAAGGATATAACTACCTGTATTAAATTTTAATATGCTAAGGATATATATCATAGGAGTGGTGGCCATGGCCATGATGTCATATCATGGTTACATTGCGTAGGCCAATATAGTCAACTCTTGTTTAGGTTGTTCCCATGTTTCTCAATCCTTTTGGGACGCTTGGTGTTTTTAACCACAATGGCACACTCCTCTCGGATATCTTCAGCACTGTCTTCCGGCAAGTCTTTAATAGTGTCTTCAACTTAACATATGATGTCCTCCACCGGAATTTTCTTTGGCACAATAGAAAAATTCATACTTTTCTGCAAAAGGTTAGATGTGGCGTCATCCAAGTTTAAATTCGTAAGATTAACCACACAGTTACTAATGCTATTGGAGACAGGTCGCTGAGCTAAGTCTTCAAACTTGGAATATTGGATCTTAGAGTTGTTGCTTTTAAAAAAGCTCGCTCTGCCTTCAACACTGTGTTTGCTTCCAAGCTCAACCAAAGATCAATGCGTAGATCCTTAGCGAGTGACATGTGCAAGTCGAACGCTGTTTTAGACAGGTTATCAAGCTCACGTCTTACCCGTTTTATCTCTCCTCTGATCAGCATGAGGCTTTATCCTCTGGTGAACTCTCTGAAGGTATGCGAATGTATGTCTTTCAACCATGTTTTATCAAAGCAAAGTTCGGGATCATCTTATTGTCACGACATCTTTTCAAAATGTTAGACCGGCTGCGCGGTATGTTAGTTTAACCCTAAATTTAATCCTATTACTTTCATCCCTAATAAATTTAATATTTTTATTTTCATTCCTTACCAAATTTGCCCCTGAAATTAATTATATATAATTTTAAAATTCCTAATATCATAAACTACGACAAGTTTAGCTTTATTGTTTTCATTTTTAATAACTTTAATCTTATTAATTCCATTCTCCTACAAAATTTATTTCCTAATTATATATATACTTTTGTTTTTTTAATGAGATGGATCCTTTTTTATTAAATTTTAAACCAAAGTCTAATATTTACATAATACTCGCTGGCAATGGTCTTGCACCCAAAAAAGAAAGACAAACAAAATAGAGCATATAGTATGTCTTGAGAGGGTGAGGGTTTCCAAGCATCTGAAGTGTGGCAGCCTCATTCTTCTACCAACCGAAAAAATTAAGGTAAATACAGACATAAAAACCATAGGAAGATAAGCAGAGAAAAACACGAAAAATGACCTGGAGCAAGGTAGAGGCTAGGGCCTCATGTTGGAATCTGCCTCCCCCATATCAGCATTGCTAGCGCCCCTGGCTGTATTGCTGGCTCCCCCGGGTGCATTGTTGACTACCTCATCCCCAGTGTTCCTTTGCCCACGCTGAAAAGGGGCTCAACCAATTGTAGCAGGCTCTTCATGTGAACCAGGCCACTTTCGGCATCCTTCTTGAAAGTGCCAACCATGATTTTAACCACTTCAACGAACTCTCCCTCTCGTTCATGGAACGCGAGAGGATGAAGCTGAGGCGTCGGTAGTTGGACATGACCACCTCATGAACAGGCTTCAATCGGAATTAGCCAAAAATCTCGTTTTCCATCACAACAATGGATTGGCGGATGTGCTTCCATGTCTCTTGGTTAAATAGGGCTTCCCAATCGTCCTCCTCATTACCACCTCTCGGAGATGCCATACCAATTGCAAAGACTGAAACTCTAGTGGAGTGGTGATGTCTGCACAAACGCTTGCGCTTTCGGCCTCTGCCTTTCGTGATGTTTCTCACCCTTAAGTTGCACAATCTTGCATGATAATGCGTCTCCCAGACCAACTGCAAAATACTTAGTTCCATCATCTCCTGCTATTCCTTGGTCAAATAGATGGTAGGCTTCCAACATAGTACCCCTCCTATGCAGAACCAGGTATGCCTTGTCATGGTTGAGGGATGACCTGAGATCCTTCTTTGCAAAGTACACCACCTTTGAAGCACCGTCGAGATCCATTGCCTGTAACAAAATCACCTCTCCGTAAAACTCCCCATGCAAGACGGTATGCCTACTGTGCATTTTATTACGCCTACACTGACCGATGCCTGCACCAGTTGTCTTATGCATGCGGTCAGGCATGGAAAGGGACGACACATGTCCCCTCATGTACCTGGTCGCTATCATGTTCACATTCTATGAATTGTTGACCACTTGCATCTAGATAATTTTATATATACTTAATTTATACCTCAAAATTTTAATATCTCAACCTTCCCTTTAGTCTTATAAATAACTATTCTAAAAAGATTCTATGATAATATTAATTTTATTATAATACCATTTTCACCAATATAATAGGTTTAACCCTCTTATTCTTATTTTTAACAAATTTATTTTTATTATTTTTATCAAATTTATTATATATATATTTTAAATTAATGTTATTATTATTAATTTATGAATATTAATTATTAATATAAAATATATATATATTTAATAAATATGATAATATAATTTATTAAAAAAGTAATTTAAAAAAAAATATAATAAAATATTTTTAAAATAATTTAAATATAAATTACCATTAAAACAATTATAATCAAAATAATTTATATGTGATCTCTTTTTAAAATACCTGTTACAAAATTAGATTAACGGAAAAGACAATAATAATAAATTTAATTGAAACTATTCTAAAAAGATTTTATGATCATATTAATTTTATTATAAGACCATTTTCATCAATATAATAGGTTTAACCTTTTTATTCTTATTTTTAATAAATTTATTTTTATTATTCTTATTAAATTTATTATATATTTTTTAAATTAATGTTATTATTATTAATTCATGAATATTAATTATTAATATAAAATATATATATTTAATAAATATGATAATATAATTTATAAAAAAAATAAAATTTTTTTAAATATTTTAAAAATAATTTAGATATAATTAACCATTAAAACAAATATAATTAAAACAATTTATATTTGATCTCTTTTTAAAATACCTATTACAAAATTAGACTAACTGAAAAGACAATAATAATAAATTGAATTGAAAAATAACATCTCACTTGATTTTGATTTTGAAATGTTTGTCAGTGCATTAGATTTAGCGTTTTCCCATTCCAAACTATGGTAAACAAAATTGTAATGTAATTGTAACTCTTACATTCTTCAAATGGTTTATTATGAACTTTTGGTTATAATATTTTATTTTATTTTGATTTTGAAATGTTTGTTAGTCCATTAGATTTATAGTTTTTCCTACATAAATTATGGTAAACAAAATTGTCATGTAATTGTAATTTTCATATTTTTCTATTTGTTTACAATAAACTCTTGCTTATCAGTTCAACCACTATGAATTATTCATGCAATTAGTTATCCATTTATTACCTACCAGTTTTTTTTTATATTCCTTTTTTTATATAAGTATTTATTTCGAATTTTGAACTATTTCCATAAAATCAATATCATAGTACAATTATCTCATTCTCATTCTTCAATGAAAATGAAAAAGCATAGGATGTAGTCCACCGCAAATCTGAAATAAAAAAGTCCTTCGAACTTGAATAATAAGTTGTTGAATTTTAACCTGCTCTAAGCCATTTAATAAGGGTGCTAACCCTTTAATCTAAAACCGTTTCAGATATTAGCGTTAGGTTAGCATGCCTGTTGCAGGGCTGCAGCATGCTAAAGATTGATCACCATTTCCATCGCCTCTATACCCATCGCTTCTATACCCTCCATCGATTTTTCTCCTCCTTTGTTAATGTCTATGTTGTTGGATTACAAATTTCTCTGTTAATGTCTTATCTTCCAGACTTTTCCTCTCTTTTTCATGATATTGGATTACAAATTTCTCTGTTAATGTCTTATCTTCCAGAATTTTCCCCTCTTTTCATGATATTGCATTACAAATTTCTCTGTTAATGTCTTATCTTCCAGAAATTTCTTATGGCATCTTTGAGTCGCCAAAGAAGACCTCAAGTGTGTCTTTTTCATGACATTGCATAAGAAATCTTGCAACTTCTTTATGACTTTGCACTTCTATAGAAGACTTGGAGTCAATACGTCGTCACCTCTTTCTCTTTCTGTGTTAATGCGAGTCAGGTTCCATGTTATTGCATTAAAAATTCCTAATTATTGCTTTAATTATGAGAGCTTCTGCGTATATATATATAATAACACAATTAATTAATTATAAGACCTTGGAAGGGCATTTGAATCTGAGAGAGAGGGGAAGAAATGGATGATAAAAGACTTGTTCTCATGATGATGATCATGCTAATTGTGTGCAGCTTTGTAGTTTTGGCAGCATCTCATGTTGCTGCAAGAACTATTAATGTTTCAAGCTGGAACCCATATGTCCATACTCATCAACTTCAGAAAGATGGTTTATATGATGACCATCTATATTCTGAATCAGAAGATTTTGTTTTCAATGGACATCATGAATTTCCCTCAGTGTCTATGGACCTTCATGAGAAAAGGGACGTGGAAGCTCTTTTGTCCTTTAAAAAGCATATCAAAAGCGATCCATCAGGAAAGCTAGCCAACTGGACAGCAGAGAATCCAAAGGAGGTATGCTCTTGGTATGGTATTACTTGCAGGCCACACACCAGAAGAGTTGTTGCTGTAATACTTCCTGTTCCCGGTGCTGATATAATTGTTCCAGATCTAAAGTTACAATTGGGAGGTGCTCTTTCCCCATGTTTGAGCAACCTCTCTTTATTGCATACATTGAATCTTGCTGGTAATAATTTGACAAGAGGAATTCTAGCTGAATTCGGGCAACTTAAAACGCTGAGAGTTATTGTCATCAGCACTAACTATTTCATGGCAAGATCGATTCCCAAAGCATTGTGTAACTGCATATGTCTTCAATGGATCGACCTTTCAGATAACGTGTTGATGGATCGTCTTGTGGAGTTGGAACATCTCATTTTGTCATGGAATACCGATAGCAATGGTAAGAATGGTCTGAGTGGAAGTATTCCAACTGCTTTGAGCAACTGCACATCTCTCCGGGAGTTATCGACTTCTAGGAACAATCTCTACGGTTCAATCCCTTTAGCTTACGTTTGTAGTTTGATGAGAAGTCTATATCATCTTGACTTATCCGACAACTCATTAAGTGGCCACATCACTCCAATGCTCACCAATTATACCGAGCTGTCGTACATCGACTTTAGTATCAACCAGTTGAGTGGAAGAATTCCACCCATGGGCATGTTGGAAAATGTAAGTATTAGTCAAGATCTTGTCTGTCAATCTGACAAGAGGGAAGATTTCACGATTAGGCAATGTAAACCAGTTGAATTTATTTCTGAAGTTAAGTTGTTAGGTAGATAGTTATTATAGTCTTTAATGGTGAGTTAGTCGACCCATGTAGAAGCAATCTTCAGGTTGCCTATAAATAGAAGAAGCAATTTGTAATTTAGTTTACAGACATTAGACAGTAGAGAGAACTCCGGGTGAGAAAAGAGAAGTTGAAGCTCAAGCTTCTGTGTAAGTGATTCAGTCGAAGAGCCGAATCTCTGTAAAAGGATAAGTCTAGATCGACAAGTCTGAACGGACAAGTTTAGACCGATAAGTCTGGACCGACAAGTTTGCAATACTTTGTTATTTCCGCATTGTTAAATATATGAAATAGTTTATGGTTGAATGCATGATTATTTGGCCGCACATATTTCCAGATTTACTTGGGTAAATGTCTTTTACAATTACTCTTAAGTGAAAGATCAAGGAACCCATAAATTTCTCACCGCGTAAAAGTTCCAGGTTTGACAGCACATTGGTCAACTCAAGTCTTCCTACATATTTGGGCATATGTTTTATAAGTTCTTTGGATTTGTTAATGTGTCCATTTTTACTTCATCTTACTCACAGGTGAAAAGCATTTGTAATTTCTTAAGTCTTTAGACTAAGAAACTTACTCTATAGATTTCGACCAAAGTGAACCAATAATGTCGCTTGTGTGAGCCGACTTGAGAGGTCGGTTGAGTCAGCAGTCTTGAGTGGTCGAAGAGGTCAGCTGACTTGAGTGGTCGAAGAGGTGAGCTAACTTGAGAAGTCGAAGAAGTCAACCGACTTAGAAGTGACAAGTGGTCGAGGTAAAAACCGGTCGGTAGAACCGACAAGTAAGTCGAAGTAAATTTAGTCGAGTAGAAAGATCGACTAAAATTTATAAACTTATCTACTCGGGAGATAGAGAAGTTTCACCCGACAAGTGAAAAAGAAGAAGAGGTTGGCGTGAAAAGTGAAAATTAAATTTCAATATCTACTGAGCCCTAAACTCAAGTTTAGTTGGCTTGGTTTTGGCTAACTGGTATCAAAGCAACGTTTATATCAGAGCAAGGTTTATATTAGCCCAAGATTTAGGAAAGAAATCTTGTCTTAAAAAGTGGAAATTAATTTTCTAAGGAAAGTTAATTAAAAATTAAAATGGCTTCCACTTCTGGTTCATTGCAAACTCCAATTTTTACAGGAAATAATTATGAATATTGGTCTTTAACAATGAAGGATTTATTTAGAGGTCAATATGTCTAGGAGATAGTCCAGCATGGTTATGCAGAACCAACAGACATGACATCATATAACAATCTCACACAGGCTGAGAAAGATGTCTTGAGAGAATAGAGGAAGAAAGATGGAAAAGATCTGTTTTTCATAAATCAAGCTATGCATGAAAGCATACTCCCAAGAACAGCAGCAAAAACTAATGCTAAGGAAGCATGTGATACATTGGAGACTGCCTATCAAGGTTTGGATAAGGTAAAGACATCCAAGCTACAGATTTTGAGAAGAGATTTTGAATCTCTGTCCATGAAAGATTCAGAGAATGTAGACACATTCTACACCAGAGTTTTTGGGTTGATAAACCAACTAAAATCTCATGGAGAACCCATAGCAGACCAAAGGGTTGTTGAAAAAATTCTCAAAAGTCTTCCCTCAAGATTTGAAAACTTGGTTGTGACATTAGAGGAACACACATACATGATGACATTTACCATTGATGAGTTGCAAGCTTCACTCATCAATCATGAACACAGACTCAGTAGAACATAGAAATCATTGAAAGGTGCATTTGCAGCACAGTCATCCATAAGCCGTGGTAGAGGCAGGGGGAGAAACAACTTCAGAGGTAGAGGAAGAAGTTCTTCAAGAGGAGGACAAGGCAGAAGTCCTGCAAATGTCAGTGGCAGAGGAGATAACCAGAACCCAAGTCAGCCAAGTGGCCAAAGGCTTGATAAATAAAAAATTCAATGTCATTACTGTAAGAAGTTTGGTCGTTATGCATATGAATGCATGAAGAAACAATATGACCAAGGAAGGAAAAACCCAAATTAGTCGACCAACACCAGCACTTCGACAAGTGCAATGTTAATGGCATCAACATCTCCACTTGAATGCAATGTTGTTCAAGAAACTCCACATGACATATGGTACTTAGATTCAGGATGCAACAACAACATGACTGGTAATTTAAATTTGTTTTCCAGTCTAGACAATTTAGTTAAAACTGATGTTACACTTGGAAACAATGTCCAAGTTACTGTTTTAGGAAAAGGCATTCTTGATATTCTAACCAAACACGGGGAGAGTAAGTATATCCCTAATATCTATCATGTCAAAGGTCTGAAACATAATCTGTTAAGCATTGGACAGTTGTTACAAAAAGGCTACAGAGTCTACATGGAAGATGATCACTGTGTGATCAAAGACAAGCGTCCAAGTGACCAGCTGATAGCAAAAGTACCAATGACAAGCAACCGCTTGTTTCCATTGAGGATAGTTCTCCACATAAAAGGGAAAGCAAACTCAGGAGCTGCATTCAAGGCAGAAAGTGAAGAAATAGTCAAGATCCTCGACAAGAGAGAAAATTGCAATGCTAATTTGCAAGCTGCATTTTAGATGGAAGGTCAGGATGAATCTTGGTTGTGGCATTTCAAATTTGGACATCTAAATTTTGGTGGGCTAAAGATACTGCACACAAAGAATATGGTGAAAGGATTACCATTGATCGACAGACCAGAGAGGGTTTGTGAAGGCTGCATTTTTCGAAAGCAGCACAGAGAGACTTTTCCAGTTGAAAAGTCATATAGAGCACGCACACCACTTGAAATTGTACACTCTGATATTTGTGGTCCAATGCAGACATCATCCATTGGTGGCTGCAACTATTTTCTAAATTTTATAGATGATTACTCAAGAAAAACATGGGTATATTTTTTGAAACATAAATCTGATGCATTTAGTTACTTTCAATAGTTCAAAGCACTCATGGAGAACCAAAGTGGACATCACATCAAGATCTTAAGGACCGACAGAGGAGGTGAATATGTTTCAAATGAATTTTTACAAGACCCATGGCATACAAAAACAATTCACTGCATGGTATACACCTCAGCAGAATGGTATAGCTAAAAGAAAGAACAGAACCATCATGGAGATGGCTCGCAGCATGTTGGCAGCCAAGCATTTTCCAAATGAGTATTGGGGTGAAGCAGTCACAACTTCTGTTTACATTATGAACAGATGTATGACAAAGAGTGTGAAGAACAAAGTTCCCCAAGAAGCATGGACAGGTATGAATCATAGTGTTTCTCATTTAAAAGTTTTTGGTTGTGTTGCATATGCTTATGTTCCTAATGAGTTGAGAAGGAAGCTAGAAAAGAAGGGACATAAATGTATTTTTGTCGGTTATTCAGAAGACACAAAAGCATACAAGCTGTATGATCCCATCACAAGGAAAGTGATACTCAGTCGAGATGTTCAATTTGTTAAGAACGAATCATGGGATGGAACTATCGACATAAATGTCAACATTGTGTCGAATGTCGACAATGATGATATGGAAGAGGAAGTGGTTCAAATACCACATGTAAGTCAACTGGTTGGAGAACCGTCGACTCCCATGACACCAAGATATGGTTTAGCACAAGGACCATCGACACAAGTAGTAGCTCAAGCTACACCAACAAGTACACCAAGAGGACAGCAGACTCCATCAAGCATTCAGTCAAGGCCGACATCGACAGAACCGGTGAAGACAAGAAGTCCATGGGAGATATATGAAGTTGGTACACCTAATTCATTCTCTCTGTTTGCATTATTTTCCCCTATATATGATCCACTAACATTTGAAGAAGCTGTTGAAGAAGAAGTATGGGCACAAGCCATGGATGAAGAAATAAAATGCATTTAGAAAAACTAGACATGGGAACTGGTTGATGTACCAAAAGACAAAGATGTAATCAGTGTCAAATGGATTTATAAGACAAAGCAAGATGCCGATGGGAGTGTGCAAAAGCACAAGGCATGAATGGTAGCAAGAGGGTTCACACAGCAGCCCGGCATCGACTTCAATGAAACGTTTGCACCTGTTGCACGCATGGATACAGTCAGAACATTTTTGGCCATTGCTGCACAAACAAGTGGCATGTTCATCAAATGGATGTCAAGTCAGCATTCTTAAATGGCTATCTAGAAGAGGAAGTATATGTGGAACAACCACAAGGGTATGAAGTTACAGGTCAAGAACATAAAGTGTACAGGCTGAAAAGGCATTATATGGTTTAAAACAAGCTCCTAGAGCTTGGTACAGTTAGATTGATTCCTATCTCACTGGAAATGGATTTCACAGAAGTGAAAGTGAACTGACTTTGTACACCAAAGTCGATGAGCAAGGTAAGATGTTAATTTTCTGCCTGTATGTAGATGATTTAATATTTACTGGTGATTATGGCATAGCATATTTTAAAACAGTCATGGAAAGTGAATTTGAAATGACTAATCTGGGGCTTATGAAGTTTTTTCTGGGCATTGAAGTTCAGCAGTCTGAAAGTGGTATCTTTATATCACAGTCTAAGTATGCAAGTGAATTTTTAAAAAGATTTAACATGTCTAATTGCAAGACAGCCCCAACACTAGTAATAACAGGTTTAAAATTGAGCGAGGATGATGAAGGATCCACTGTTGATCCTACGCTGTTCAAAAGGCTTGTTGACAGCCTTATGTATTTGACAACGACAAGACCATAAATCATGTATGGAGTAAGTCTGATATCAAGGTTCATGGAGTCACCAAAAGACTCACATTGGCAAGCAGGTAAAAGAATTTTGAGGTATGTAAGTGGCACAAAAGACCTTGGTATTATGTATTCAACCTCAAAAAATTTTAAACTCATTGGTTACACTGACAATGACAATGGAGGCAGCATAGATGACATGAAAAGCACATCTGGGTACACATTTCATTTTGGTACAGGTGTTGTTTCATGGGCTTCAAAGAAACAACCCACAGTAACTCTATCTTCAGCTGAAGCAGAGTACGTTGCAGTGACATGTGTTGCATGTCAAGCTGTTTGGATGAGGAGAGTCTTAAAATACTTGTCACAAAACCATTAAGAACCGACAACAATCTTTTGCGACAACAATTCAGCCATAACATTATCAAAGAATCATGTGTTTCATAAGAGAACCAAGCACATCGACACAAGGTTTCATTTTATAAGAGAGTTGGTGAATGACAAAGAAATTTGTTTGGAATTTTGCAGGTTTGAAGACCAACTTGCTGACATCTTTACGAATCCATTGGAAAAGGACACATTCCAGTATCTGTGTAGTTATCTTGGAATGACAAGTTCTGCACAATGAACTCTGCCATAAACAGAGCATGTCTAAGCTCTGAAACATTTTGTAAATTTTGTTTTAAAAATCCCCATCTGCTTATAATTAAGGGGGAGTGTTGGAAAATGTAATTACTTGCAGATCTATACCTGACTCTCAGCCGACTCTGTCAGATTCTGTATTAGTCAAGATCTTGTTTGTTAGTCTGATAAGAGGGAAGAATCCATGATTAGGCAATGTAAACCAATCGAATTTATTTCTGAAGTTAAGTTGTTAGGTAGATAGTTATATAGTCTTTAATGGTGAGTCAGTTGACCCATGTAGAAGCAATCTTCAGGTTGCCTATAAATAGAAGAAGCAATTTGTAAATCAGTTTACAGACATTAGATAGTAGAGAGAACTCTGGGTGAGGAAAGAGAAGTTGAAGCTCAAGCTTCTGTGTAAGTGATTTAGTCAAAGAGCCGAAGCTCTGTAAAAGGACAAGTCTAGACCGACAAGTCTGAACCAACAAGTTTAGACCGACAAGTCTGGACTGACAAGTTTAGACCGACAAGTCTAGACCGAGAAGTTTGTAATACTTTGTTATTTCCGCATAGTTAAATATATGAAATAATTTATGGTTGAATGCATGATTAGTTGGACACACATATTGCTAGATTTACTTAGGTAAATGTCTTTTACAATTACTCTTAAGTGAAATATCAAAGAACCCATAAATTTCTCACCACGTGAAAGTTCCAGGTTTTATGGCACATTGGTCGACTCAAGTCCTCCTACATATTTGGGCATATGTTTTCTAAGTTCTTTGGATTTTTTAATGTGTCCATTTTTACTTCATCTTACTCACAGGTGAAAAGCAATTGTAATTTCTTCAGTCTTTAGACTAAGAAACTTACTTTGTATATTTCGACCAAAGTGAGCCGACTTGATAGGTCAGTTGAGTCAGCCAACTGAGGTTAGCCGACTTGAGTGGTCGAAGAGGTGAACTGAATTGAGAAGTCGAAGAAGTTAGCCGACTTAGAAGTGACAAGTGGTCAAGGTAAAAATTGGTCGGTAGAACCGACAAGTAAGTCGAAGCAAATTTAGTCGAGTAGAAATACCGACTAAAATTTATAAACTTGTCTAGTTGGGAGATAGACAAGTTTCACCCAAGAAGTGAAAAAGAAAAAGAGGTCGGCGTGAAAAGTGAAAATTAAATTTCAATATCGACTGAGGCTTGGCTTTGGCTAACAGGGAAATCATGATAAGCTATAGCACATCCACTTTAGTGCCAACTACTTCAATGGAACGATTCCAACTCTCGGTAATTATACCCAGCTATTATACATTGGTTTATTTGGTAACAACATCAATGAAAGAATTCTAGTTGAATTGGGGTTGCTGCAGAGGCTAGAAACCTTGGATCTCAGTTTTAACAATTTGGAGAACATTATTCCTCGTGCTCTAGGAAACTTCTCGTCTCTTAAGTCTTTATTTTTAAGGAACAACCGATTGTCAGGTACCATACCACTTGAGATTCGTAAGTTGAGAAATCTTACTCACCTATCCATTAATAGGCTTATTTTTTTTAATATTGATGATGCAAATTATGAGGATTTAGAAGTCCCTAATCGAACGTATGACCATGTCATCAGTAATATTTCAGGTTTTAACTTATATAGATGTTTTTTCAAGAAAAAACAACAAGTGGTAAATATGAGGATGGGTATTTAACAATGGAGGATTATTTCATCTTTGAAGGCATAAGATCAGTGTGATATATTTTCTAGATTTTAAAGCAGCATACTGAGCAAATACTTCCAGATTCCATGGTATGAGTCATGCAATTCATTCTAGATTTGAGTTTAAATGGAAATCTTATAACAATTCATAGTTCTTTGATATTTGACATTCTTAAAAGACTCACATCGAGGAACTCAAGATCAACATAACAGCTGGAGGATAGAAGAGAAGAAACTGGTGGTAGAGCATTTTAAGGCAAAAGAGTAGCATATTAAAAAATGAACATCATTAATAACCATAGTTTTTTCAACAAAATCAGAGATTCTTTTAATTTTAGTTTTAGATAGGAATTGATTCCTAAAATCCTACAATACTTTGTATGATGCTATAAGTTTTCAGAGATTCTTTTTATTTTAGTTTTAGATAGGAATTGATTCCTAAAATCCTGCAATACTTTGTATGATGCTATAAATTTTATCAATTGCAATGTTGGGTGGTTTTTGAGATATTCCTTTGGGAAGGAAGTAGAAGGGTTCAATTGGGTGAGCAGAGGAGAAAACCAACTTTGCAATTTTCCAAACAAGAAGTACTAAGTAATTTCTCATGCTTCTGGATTGGTTGTCCATTGTTACACTATGCCTTTCATTTCTATTTTCTAATCCTATGTTGAATGTATGATTTTTTATGTGTTACATATATGGTTAAGAACTTTCAGACCTAACAACAATACACTGTATTGTGAAGCTTCCTGTAAAGCTATGTTTACATTTAGAAAATGAACTTGAGCCCTTAACAATATTTTGTTCTTGAGCTATGAGCTTATATTGTTAATCAGTTGGATGAAATATATGCTCATTTTCCCACTGCATTTTTCTTCATTTCTACTACCTTATGGTACATTCTTAATGGATACATGCATGTGAACCTATGACAATTACCTGCTGGATTGATTCCTATTGCGCCATTAACTTTAGATACTCCTATTTTTTTCACCTGCCAGACCATTCTCTAAAACCAAAACACAAATCCAATCATCAAAAACAACTAAGATGTGTTAGGCATGCTCCACTTTGAAATCAAGGCATCCTTAAACATGAACATCTTCTGGTGTTGTTGCCAGGGAATTCATTATTCCTTGGTGCACAACAACGATCAGATCTAGCTCTTGATGCTGAAAAAGAGTTGAACACATAGTTGTGACTTCCATCATTCACGTGATGATTCCATGATTGAAGAATATACTAGCGACTTCACTGTTTGAGGATGTCCAAAGCAGTGGAAGCCATTTTGGCTCAAAGGTATGTATTATGTGATTTTTCCAATGTACCTGGAATTCCAAATCTTTTACTAGATAAAGAAGAATGGGAAAATTCTCTTTCGAGGTTTAGAGGAGAAGATGAAGAAATTCCCGTTGAGAATTTTCTATAGTTTCATGAGTACATGCATAGAATTGGTGTTGTTCACGAGGATTTCTTGATGAAGACGTTTAGTTACTCAGAGGGAAATTCCCATGAGTGGTGTATATCTCTTACTATTGTTAGTGTCGATTCATTAAGATATTTCCATGTTGCATTCAACTCTTATTGTAAATAGAGGTATTCTTATAATTTCCTTTATGAAGGGTGTCGTGTGGAGTTCAATCTCTTATACATATGCAAATTATACAAATCAGGATGCTTGTAAAAAAAAATTGTTGTAGAAGACAATATCCCTCACAATTCTCAAGAAGATTTTAATAATATGCTTTCACAAGAAACTGGAGTAGGCGCAAATAGAATGGTCTCTAAATTATCTCTTGTTGAAAGGACTACTGTAGACTCATTTGATAGCTCAGGTTATGATGAATATGTTGTTACGAATCAGATTTTCCATGTACATCATTTTTTTGAAAACCATCATGTAATGAAGCTTACTAAATTTCAAGATTATGTTTCATCAACATCTATGGAATTGTTTAATAATGAGTCTATGTCTTATCGCAATAGATATGATTTCTTTGAAGGTAGTGAATTTTTCCTTCATAAGGATAATATTTCGGTATCATCACATCTATAGTTTTACAACACTCCTCCTTTTTCTAATGAGTAAGAAAAAAATGATGTTGAAGTTCAAGAACAAGTGGTTTTTTTATTTCTTGGAAATCTTGATCAACAATTTCATGAATTTAGCAAACATGTATATGATTTATATGAATTAGAAATCGAAGAGGGTGTCAAATTCTATAATGATTCAAAGGAGGATCTTGGTTCTAGAATAAGCTTCACTTAGAATTTTCCAAAGATAGACAGGAAAA
This sequence comes from Pseudotsuga menziesii, assembly GCA_001517045.1. Lineage (NCBI taxonomy): Eukaryota > Viridiplantae > Streptophyta > Pinopsida > Pinales > Pinaceae > Pseudotsuga > Pseudotsuga menziesii. The sequence goes on along the minus strand of LPNX010385084.1, from coordinate 302,756 downwards.
TATAAGAAATATGAAGAAAATATTAAGTAGTAACACAAGAGAAAAACACTCTAGAGGATTGATATTTCATTACATTATTGAACAATAATATGATTACAATATATAGATTCTCTCAGGATACAAAATTGAGATTCGTATAGGTGATTCGAGTAGCTCACAAATGGAAGTATTAGATTGGACTAATTTTCCCACTTTCCCCAAATATGACAAGTGTCACCCCAACTCCTAGCTAGTGGTCACAAATGGGATAAGAGACATATGGTCGACAATGAGTGGACCAAATAGTGGCATGGAGTAGATATAGGAGTGAAAATAGGAATTAGTGGGTGCATGAAGGTGTCCACTAATGCCCTACATTGACCAAATTCCCAAATATAATGCATGAACACCCTTGGTCAATCATTATCCCTAAAATCAAGGTTAGAGGGTTCCTTACCATCATCAATGCATCAAAGGAGTGCATTGACTCCTCATAATAGTGAAATACGGTGCATGAATGGTCTAACCACCAATATGTGGACAAGTTATTCTCTAGGAGGTTAACTACCATGGTCTAAACCACGAAGGAGGAAAAATAGTGCATAACCAAGGTGTAGATGGGTAAATTGTTCTAACACCCCTCCTTAATCCAAAATGGTAGTGAGCATGAGAAATAGGGAAAAAGATATAAAGGATTATGGTCACACTTTAGATTATTGATCCATATGAACTAAGGAAAGATGGAAAACAACATGGGGAAAATCCTTCTTAAAAAATAGACATGAAAGAGAAACCGAAAACAATATACTCTCCAAACTAAATGAATATGTCTCAAGGAATATTCTTCTTGGGAAGAAGTGGAATGTTCTCAATTAAATTAGAAACATTTACAACTGCATGATGGAAACTCAAACCATATAGAAAAACTTATAAACACTGATAGTAGAGAAGATGTTGTGCCCTTTAGACTTGAGCTTTGAACCAACCAGGGTGCATGTCCAAAAGAGACTTGAGGTGCTTGAGATAGTGAAAAAAGAGTGGTGAAAGTGATCCCAAGTGAACCATAAGGGTATTGAAGCATCAAATTTGAATAATGAGATTTGTAATCAACTCCAAGAAAGAGTAACAAGAGCCCCAAGTGTGCCATTGTGATGGAAAAAGATTCTCCATCTTCAAGTGAACTTGAAGGATGCTAGTCACGGTGTAGGAATACATAGGAAGATTAATGAGATATATACACTTGAATTTGAAAATTTTACTTCACCATATTTTGAACCAATACTCTCATGTGAAGAAAAAAACTCTTCTAAAGAAGACTCATCATGATCACCATTCAGCATCCCATCTTCAACATTCATAATAGAAGACATAGAAGAGAAGGAAATGGAGTGGAGAGACATATCTTCAATAGTATTGATAGAAGCAACTTGTATGTTATAATCATGAAAAAAACTTTTTGAAAATAAAGAAATCCATGGAGGAAGAAAGTTCATTTGGATCATTTGTTCAATTTGTATCTTCTTCTTCTTCTTCTTCTTCAATTTGAACAACTTCTTGATAAATGCATGAGGCAAAGGACTTTGGAGGGAGAACACATGAGGAGGTGTCCATTTTATTGCTCTCCATATGGATAATATCTTCTTTTTGCATGCCAAGAGCTCTAACTATATTTCTCCAAAGATCAAATGGATTCTTTGAAGAATCATTGAGATAGTGCATTATAGGAGTATAGCCAAACACGGTTTCATAAGCTCTATAAAAATGATTGATCCATTCACACTTCTCTTCATAGGACTCTCGCTCGCTCACAACACCAATGGACACATCAAAGAGACTTTTTCTCTTGAGATATGCACACATATTTAGTTTCCACTAAGAATAGTTGAATGGAGAGCAGAGAGCAATTCCTTTCGAATTCATGAAGTTGTTGTAGGTACCTACAAAAAACACACTTGGAAATCTATTTCGGGAGAAAGAATAGGATCCCATATGGTGCTCCGACACCATGCCAAATTCTATAATGAGTCATAGGAGGATATAGGTTACTAGAACAAGATTCACTTAGAATTTGCTAAAGATAGACACGAAAATAGAAGAAATATTACGAAAATATTAAGTAGAACACAAGAGAAAAACACTCCAGTGGATTGATATTCATCATTACAATATTGAACAATAAGTTGAGTAAAATATATATATTCTCTCAAGAGATAAAATATAGAGTCTTAGAGGTGATTCGAGTAGCTCACAAATGGAAGGCTTAGATTGGACTTATTTCCCCACTTGCCCCAAAATATGGCAAGTGTCACCTCAACTACTATCTAGTGGTCATGAATGGGATAAGAGACATGTGGTAGACCATGAATTGTCACGTGCCCCAATTTTGTAAAAACAATGTTATATTATTTTGATATTATTCCCAAACATTATGTTAAATTTAATGCTAAGTGGAAACTGATGACTCAATAGAGTCAAGGATGTGGAATGTAATTCTGAATATTTAATTTTTAATAAATAAAAGTGGAGACAACAGCATGGGAGAGATGTTAAAAAGAGTGTTACTGGTGAAGTGGTGGAAGGAACTAGGTGGAGAGAAAAAAGACAAGTGGCAACTTCCCTACATTTGGGGTCATGATCCCCCAAGAAAGTGGGATCAGAGCAGGTGGGTCAATTAATGACAACTAACCCAAAAAGACCTAGGCAATCTTATTAAAAGTGCCCAATGTAGAGAGTTGAGTCTGCTCATTCCAGGAGAAGAATCATTCAGGTGAATGCACTTCAAGGAATTTATTGGGAAAGGGAAATTGAAGGAAGGTGTTTGAGGGGTAAACTGCAGGAAGTTGATCTAGTGCATCTTTGCATCTGAAAGATATTACTGCAGTGTGCAGAGTTGGTATTGAGTCTTAGGACTGGTACTTTGTTGATTGCTCCACCTAGTTCCAGCCAAGTAGACCAGAACATGCTCAGGGGTCCTAAGAAGTCGCTGTTTGAGCGCTCTCTAGGAGTTGGTAGGGAGGAACGACCTCCCATTGCTGTTGTCGTCCAGCTTCAAAGACAGGTTTCATTATCTTTTAATTCATGTGTTATAGTTTATCTCTATATATGATCAGTAAATGAATGATGTTATGATATGCTGTGTTAAAACTTCTTAGTTATTCTAGATTAAATCTGTACTATGATGAAAGATAAATCCTACCTGTGTTTTTCCCCATCTAAAGTAATCCAGAAAGTACTCTAGCACAGGTAGTTTGTTTAAGTAAATAAAGTATGATAGGACTATAAATGAATTGAATATTTATGTTTAGAGTAATGAAATGTTACTTTTCAGTAGATAGATGCCTTCTAGAAAGATTATTAATTTGTTTGCAGACATGTCATTAAAAATAGATTGTGCAAATAGCATGTTAATAAAGAATATTACTCATAAATACTGTTTGACATTAGTAGGTAAATTTTATCAATTACTTTCTACATAGTCTTTATTTACATAGACTATACTTTACTTGAAAATAAAAGAATTAGTCTTATCAACTGGAAGTTAATAGTTTATGATAGATATAAATATAGTACTGATAGTTTTTCCCTTTAGTAACAATTAATCTTCTTGTATCTAATCGAACTAAAGTTAAATAATATGATAAAGGTTGAAGTAGTCTTTACTGAGCTTTAATTAGCTAAAAGACAGTAGTAACTTAAGGTCTTAGGTTAATACTATAAATTATATTATACTTGTAGAACTGTGTAAATATAAAGAGTACTAATAAGTATTGAGGTTCTATAACTTTGTATTCTAAGTAATCCACAAATACAAATTAAATTAAACTAACACAATTATTACAGACTGCTTTCAGTCATAACCACCATATAAACAAAATTTAACATAAACTTAAGAATGTATGTACTACTTAAATAATAGTATTATAAATGTAAATAATATTATTATTATTCTTAAATAGAGACAACTATAGGTTAATAATTTATAAATACAGTAATAAAAATTACAAGGTAATAACATAGGAAACATTATCCTATTTAAAATAAAAGGGAGTAAAACCCTAGCTCATGAATTGAGCATAAATGATAAATATTAAAATATAAATTATAAATAATTCTAAGTACTGTAGCAACCTAGGCCATACTTAGGTTAATTTCTTTTAAAAACTATTTTCTAACAGGTGCAATGGCATTAATAAAAGAAACAGAGTCTACTAAAAATAGTATGCATCTAAATGTCAGGGTTTCAAACCCTTAAACTAATACATTACCATTACCGACATAATAATCTTTTCTTGTGTAAAATTTGTAATTATAGTAGATAATTAAATAATTCCATTCTCAGTCCTTTAAGGACAAATAGACTAAATAGAGAAACAACATAATTATTAACTTAAGAGAAGATAAACCAAACAAGGGTTTTACAGGTTAAACCCTAACCTGCGAATTTCATCAAATACTCAAGATTTACATCACGGATGTGAGTACAACTTTCAAATTATAACATATAAAAACTTGATAAATACTCAAACAGAGATTAACTTCATTAACTTTCAAAAAGGGTATAAACCCTAAATTTTTACAAAGTACAGCTCGATGGCCACCAATCAAAAACAAGTTGCAGCAAAGCTATCTTCGCAAGTACACACTCAAAACTGACTGTGAAGCCAAGATTCAACCAAAAAAACACTACACTCACAAAGCGCATCCACCCTGTCAAGGGTTTAATTTAAAAACATGTTTATAATAACCTGTAACATCATAAAAACAACACAATATAACTTGTGGCAAGACGAGGAAGGGTATTAAAACCCTGGGTGAGTCCAACGACCACCCCAACTGCATTTAAGGAGAGAACCCATCCTTCAAACCACAGGGCTTACCCGAAGTGAAGCCACGAGCGACGGCTGTTGTGGAGGGTAGTATTCTTATCCTTGTATGAGCTGCACTTCAATGAGCACCTGCAGCAAGTGTAAACCCTCATCAGCAAATCATCTAACATGTAAAAGCTTGAAAGTATTTTCTTAATCAAAACTTGCTGTGTACAAAAGAAAGGTTTATGTAATTTTTACTTGTCACGTGGAGTATGGTGAGCCCTTTTGTGAGCACTGTCACCTACAAATGACACAGTGGAGAACCCATCAACTGTCAAAACTTCACACAGTAGCAAGATGCGAAGAGCCGAGAAGAAAACTGAAGATTCACCAAACTACACAGGCCTTGGGGATAAGGTTTCATAGGCAACGAAATGCAAAGAGCAAGAAGAACAACTCCATGAATGATAGAGAAATACTAACAATCAAAACCACTCATTGGAGGATGGAGGCAGTACAAAGTCAAGGTTTAAAGTGATAGTAACCAGGAGAATGACGGTGTCCATGGAAGACAAGCCCAAGCAACCCTGGAGCAGTGTAAACTGCGGGATAATACTGCTTTAGGTTAGGTTTCCTGAGAATTTTATATTCTGCACACATGGACAAGAGTCCTCCACGTAGCTTTAAATTTATTCAACAATGAGGATCGTGATCCATAGTTCCTGCATGGAGAAATATATTAATTGTTTGATTTTGCAGTGCGGGGTAAAACTATATCAACAGCCCAATAATTTGGAGCCAACATCTAATCATTTGCATTATGTATCTTATGCACCTAATCACCAAGTTATTATCATGGAATAGTTTACGTTGACCAAGCAAGGTGTCACGTATAACCATAAACATAAACCCGACGTGGAATAAGCCAAAACCCTTGCCATAAAAACATATATTGTTTTATATTAAACCTTACCATATCGAGTTAAGCAATGGTATAACTATTTTCTAACTTAGTTTTGATAAGTTAGATAGTATATGATATATGTTATGTTTTTAGATTAGGACATAGTTGAGTCTTAGTATAGTTTTTCTAGAGTGCATATTAACTATTACAAGATTGTGGCGACCCTAGTAAGAAAGCATTAAGACCCTTGAGTTGTTCCTTGCAAACTTGAACTCGATGAAGGTTGGGATTTGAATGCTTGGTAATTCAACCTTGTTATACCACTCATTTTTATAGCTTGGGTATATTAAACCCTTTTTACTTTAAGAATATTCTAAGTCTAGCATTTATAGATAGTATCTTATAATAATAATTCCAAGAAGTTAAGGCTAGAATTGAATATGTGACAATAACAAACTTTTGTAGATGGATGGCTCATCAAAAAAGTCATTTATGCATAACTAAGAATTATGAATGAACTGATAACTCCCATAGCATTGAAACTGTGAAGTAGTACAAATTTTAAATATAAAAGTATTATCACAAAATTATGTCGTATAGTTTATGCGACATTTCTTTGTTGATACTTGGGAGTATTTCCAAGTTGGCTTTGTGTTCATACAAAGTGTCTAGTGGACAGTAATATAATTACAAAGATAGAACTGATGATAGGAATAAGGACGATCCTATTACATTTTCAAAAGTAATTACAACTCATAGTTATACTTGGGAACAAAGTATGGGTAGCCTTAAGCTCTTGTAGAAGAGTATAATGGCAATAGTTTCTACATTCAAAAGTTCTTACTGTTTATAAGATAATAGGATATGAGTACCATTTAGAAATAAGTTAAGGGCCAATGATCATACAAACAAGACAAGATAATATTACAAAATATTGTTAAGTAAAACAATGTTTATGAGTATTACTAACCACTTAGAGTAAAGAAGAAAAACACATATCTGAGATTCTAGTGGTAAAGTCACAATTATGTTGTACTGTCATTACACTTTTTCCAAGCTTGTTTATTTGAATAACTGATGAAAATCAAATGATTTTACCTTGCAGGAGCTGTCTAGTGTTTAGCAGCTTATTGCATTAATCTTTTTAATTTGCAAACAAAATACTGCTGACACTAATAAATATTTTAAAAATATATACTCGATCGATCATACCTGTAAAAACCTGTAAGAAACACTATTCATCTGCATTGGCACGAATGCTAAGTAAGCCCCGGATCTAAAAGTAGATTCCACCTACTGACATAAGAGAGCTAATCAGTAAACTGAATCAAATAACACACAAAAAGATTTTATCCTGCTATGAGAAATAAACTATTAAGAAACCACTTACTTAACTGATCTTTAGGTTAACTGTTAGTTGTTAGTAGAACCGTAGGTTATAACATTTATTATTAACTTGAAAATTATAAATTTTTGTGAAAAATTTGGGGTTGCAACATGTGGTATCAGAGCACAAGGTTCAAACACTAGGTCTTGATGCAACCCGACTAGCTTTCATAAAACAGTAAATTAAATTATTATGCTAACGTATTTTAATTTCTTTTTTATGTTATTCAATAGAGAATTGTCTTTTTCTGAAGTTTAACAGGAAAGTATGGAAAGGATGGGAGAGTATGCACATGAGGAGTCTCTAGCTACAGAAACAAGAAATTTACCCAGAGATTCTATACCAGGGGAGGTAACTACAAATTCCTCAGAGCTGTTACAGACTGTAAAAGATTTGAAAACTGAAATGGAGTCTGTAAAGAAAGAGAATGAAAGGATTCTGAGAGCTCAAGAAAAGCTGAATCAGATCCTAATGGAAAAGTTTCAAACCGAAGGAAGGGGTAGAAGGTCAGAATCTAAATATGCTAGTCATCCAAGAAAATCTAAAAATATGAAGCATACAAAGACTGAAAGTAGTTCATCATCAGAAGTTTTTGGTGAACGACAAAGTACCATACTACTAGTGATAGTAGTGATGATGATCTGTACGTCAAGAAGAGGAAATATGAACCTTATGAGGAAATATCAGAGGAATTCAAAAAGATAAAACCACCAACCTTTAATGGAGAGACTGAGAAGGGGGAGGAAGCTGAGTCTTGGTTGTCCGGGATGAAGAAGTACTTCCAGATACATAATTATTCTAACCAGTTAAAGGCTAGAATGGCTATATATAACCTCTCAGGGAAGGCTGATATTTGGTGGCAGGACTTGGAGAGAGTTAAGGGTATAAAAGAGAAGGAAGTTAACTGGAGTACCTTTAAGCGGTATTTTAAAAATAAATTTCTGTCTGAGCAGTATTACAAGGAAATGGCTAAGGAGTTTTATGAACTGAAGTTAGGTTCAATGAGAATGAAGGATCTGAACAGTAAATTCTTAAGTCTACTTAGGTATGTACCCTACCTAGTGGATGAGAAACCAAAAGTACAACAATTCCTTAGCTGTTTACCATATCAAATTAAAGATAGAATTGAATATGATAACTCAAAGACCCTGGAGGAAGCTACGAGGAAGGCTAATTTTTGCTTTGAGTAGAACTGGAAGAAAGAAAGCTTGTCCAACTGGAAGGCTAAGAAAAATAACAATCAGTCCGAATTCAAGAAGAAGGATTTTGTGCCTAACAGGAATTTTAAGAACAATAAGGCCAAAAACTATTCTAACAACAAGAATTTCCAGGGAAATAGGAATAGTACACCCAACAATCAGAACAATTTTAAGGGTAAGGAAACTGCAAATAATCCTAGAAATTTTACCAAGAATTTTGAGCGTAAAGAGCTTGTCAAGTGCTGGGAATGTAATGGCCCACACTATGCTTCAGTCTGTCCAAACCGGAAGAAGACTATTAGAAACATTCATATGGTACAGGAGGAGATGACTGTTGGGGAACTAGCGAGGAGAATGCCCAGAATTAACGCAGCCTTGGAGAACCGACAAGCTAAATATCAGACTTCCATGGTGGAAGTATAAGGTATGATTAATCAGACCCCTGTAAACATTTTAATTGATCCAGGAGCTAGTCTTAGTTATATTGCACCTCAGATAGTGGAAAAATGTAAGTTATTTGTCGATAAGTTTGAGAATTCATGGTTAGTTCAGTTAGCCACTGGGGCTAAAAGAAAAGTAACTTGCTTTGTGAAAGAATGTGCTTTACTTATGGATAAACTTGAAACTATTTTTAAACTTAATGTTTTGCCACTTGGCTCATATGATTTGCTGATTGGTATGGACTGGTTAGAACAGCATAGAGTAATTTTAAACTGTTACGATAAAACTTTTACATGCTTAAATAGTGATGAACAATTAGTGATTGTTAAGGGTATTCCTAGAAAAGCTATGGTAAGGCAGATTTCTACCTTACAACTTAAAAGAGCTGTTAGAAAAGGATGTAAAGCTTACGCTGTAACAATTACCGATGAAGAAAGTAAAATTGAAACAGATAAGTTAAAAATAGAAGATATCCTGATTTTAAAAGAATATGTTGATGTATTCCCAGAAGAAATTCCAGGATTACCTCCAAAAAGGGAATTGGATTTTACCATTGAGCTGGTACCGGGTGCAGTACCCAGCTCAAAGGCCTCTTACCGAATGAACATATTAGATCTTAATGAGTTAAAATCATAATTAAAAGAGTTAATAGATAAAAAATACATTCGGCCAAGTGTGTCTCCCTGGGGGGCACCTGTCATCTTTGTTAAAAAGAAAGACGAAACTATGCAATTATGCATAGACTACCGTCAGCTAAACAAGATGACTATTAAAAATCGATATCTGTTGCCCCGTATAGATGATTTATTTGATCAACTATGTGGAGCCACGGTATTTTCGAAAATAGAATTAAGTTCAAGATATCATCAAGTGAGGATTAAAGATGCAAACATCTTCAAGACAGCCTTTAGAACAAGATACAGACACTACGAATTTGTCGTAATGCCATTTGGGTTTACTAACGCCCCAACTATCTTTATGTGTTTAATGAACAATATAATGCATAAGTATTAAGATAAGTTTGTGGTCATGTTCATCGACGACATCTTAATCTATTCAAAAACTGAAGAAGGACATAAAGAACACCTAAATTTTTTTTTGCAAGAGTTGCGAGAACATCAACTCTTTGCAAAGTTTAGTAAGTGTGAATTCTTTAAGGATAAGATTTAGTATTTAGGTCACGTAGTGACCAAGGAAGGAATTTCCGTAGATCCTGAAAAGATACGGGCAATCAAATATTGGCCGGTTCCTAAAGATGTGACCAATGTTAGATCTTTCATGGGCATTACCGGTTACTACCGAAGGTTCATTGAAGGTTTCTCGAGAATAGCCAATCCGATAACTTTCTTGCAGAAGAAAGGAAAGAAGTTCGAATGGAACCAGAAATGCGAAGAAAGCTTTAAGAAGTTGAAAACTTTATTAACCAATGCACCTATTTTAAGAATAGCATATCCTAATAAAGAGTTTGTAGTATGCACTGATACTTGTAATGAAGGCTTAGGCGGCGTTTTGACTCAATAAGGGCATGTTATTGCCTATGAGTCTAGAAAGTTAAAAATTCACGAAAAGAATCATGCAACATATGATCTGGAACTAGCAGCTGTGATACACACCTTAAAAATGTGGCGACACCACCTAATCGGCAGAAAATTTGTTTTAATGACTAATAATAAAGGATTGAAATATCTTTTAGATCAGCCGAATCTAAATGCTACACAAGCTAGGTGGTTAGCTTTCTTAAGCGAGTATGATTTTGAAATCCAGCATATAAAAGGTAAAGAAAATAAAGTCGTTGATGCATTAAGTAGGAATGCAAGGCTGAATTTTGCAATAGCAATCAGCACTTACATTTCAGACTTAGATGAATAGTTTAAAGAAGGGATAAAAAAAGATAAAATTTATCAGAAATTGCAAGCTAAAGCTAAGGAAACCCCACAGAAAACTTGATAAAAGGTTACAGTTTAAATGAAAAATAGTTTTTACTGTTTAAAGATAAACTATATGTACCTAACGTACCTAAAGTTAAGCTGTTAATTCTGGATGAAATCCATAAAACACCATATTCAGGTCATCTAGGTTATCAAAAAACTATAACCATGCTAAGAAAAGAGTATTTTTGCCCAAATATGAAAACTAAAGGAGCTGATTATATTGCAAGATGTTTAGACTGTCAACAAGTAAAAACCGAACACCAACACCCAACTGGTTTGCTACAGCCTTTACCTATTCCTAGCTGGAAATGGGAAGTGATTAGTTTAGACTTTATTACTCGACTTCCTAGAAATCAGAATCAGAATGACTCTATTATGGTAGTGGTTGATAAGTTAAGTAAGGAAGCTCATTTTATACCTATTAAAACTACTTACAAGGCTGCCGATATAGCTAATATTTTTCTAAAGCATATTTTTTGATTGCATGGGGTACCAAAAATCATAATCTCAGACAGAGATCCTAAGTTCATAGGGAACTTTTGGAAGTCCTTGTTTAAAGGATTAAATACAACACTGAATTTCAGTACTTCTTTCCATCCTCAAATAGATGGACAAACTGAAAGGGTAAACCAGGTACTGGAAGATTTATTGAGAATGTATGTGAAAGATCAGCCAGGTAAGTGGGAAGACTATTTACATCTAGTAGAATTTGTGTATAATAACAATTATCAGGCATCAGCTAGATTCGGTGCATTTGAAATTTTGTATGGACGAAAAATGTAATACTCCTATCTCTTGGAGTAATCCGGTAGATAGATTGGTATTGGGTCTAGAATTGTTGAAAGAAATGGAGGAAATTGTGAAACAAGCGCAGGGAAATTTAAAAGTGGCTCAGGATTGGCAAAAGAGTCAAGCAGATTTGAAAAGAAATCCAAAGGAGTTCCAGGTAGGTGAACATGTGTTCATCAAGGTAAGGCCCAAGAAAATCTCTCTAAGACTAGGGAGTTGTACAAAATTGGCACCTTGTTACTGTGGACCATTTGAAATATTGTCTAGGATTGGTCAAGTATCCTATCAATTAGCATTACCACCTAACTTAAGAGTACATAATGTTTTTCATATTTCCATTTTAAAGAAATATGTTCATGATGCTACTCATGTGGTTAATTGGAATGTTGTACAGGTGGAACCAGAAGGAGAATTCCTAGTGGAATCGGACTGTATCCTCAGGAGGAGAACTGTACCATTGGACAGGTGAAGGTGCAATGGAAGCACCTTAGTCCTGAAGAAGCCACCTGGGAATTGGAAAGTAAGATGCGAAATGCATGTCCAATTCTGTTCCAGGGGACTTCAGAGGATGAGGAATAGATAACATCGAGGACTATGTTATATTTTAAGGGGGTGTGTATGTCACATCCCTAATTTTGTAAAAACAATGTTATATTATTTTGAAATTATTCCCAAACATTATGTTAAATTTAATGTTAAATGGAAACTGATGACTCAGTAGAGTCAAGGATGTGGAATGTAATTCTGAATAATTAATTTTTAATAAATAAAAGTGGAGACAACAACCTGGGAGAGCTGTTAAAAAGATTGTTACTGGTCAAGTGGTGGAAGGAACTAGGTGGAGAGCAAAAAGACAAGTGGCAGCATCCTCAAACACTTCCTATGTTGCAGGTGGAAACTTCCCTACATTTGGGGTCATAATCCCCCAAGAAAGTTGGATCAGAGTAGGTGGCTCAATTAATGACAACTAACCCAAAAAGACCTAGGAAATCTTATTAAAAGTGCCCAATGTAGAGAGATAAGGTTTCTCATTCCAGGAGAAGAATCATTCAGGTGAATGCACATCAAGGAATTTATTGGGAAAGGGAAATTGAAGGAAGGTGTTTGAGGGGTAAACTACAGGAAGTTGATCTAGTGCAGCTTTGCAGCTGAAAGATCTTACTGTTGTGTGCAGAGTTGGTATTGAGTCTTAGGACTGGTACTTTGTTGATTTCTCCACCTAGTTCTAGCCAAGCAAACCAGAACAGGCTTGGGGGTCCTGAGAAGTCGTTGTTTGAGCGCTCTCCAGGAGTTGATAGGGAGGAACGGCCTCCCATTACTGTTGTCATCCAGCTTCAAAGACAGGTTTCATTATCTTTTAATTCCTGTGTTATAGTTTATCTCTATTTATGATTAGTAAATGAATGATGTTATGATATGCTGTGCTAAAACTTCTTAGTTATTCTAGATTAAATCTATACTATGATGAAAGATAAATCCTACCTGTGTTTTTCCCCATCTGAAGTAATCCAGATCATACTCTAGCACAAGTAGTTTGTTTAAGTAAATAAAGTATGATAGGATTATAAATGAATTGAATATTTATGTTCAGAGTAATGAAATGTTACTTTTCAGTAGATAGATTCCTTCTAGAAAGATTATTAATTTGTTTGCAGACATGTCATTAAAAATAGATTGTGTAAATAGCATGTTAATACAGAATATTACTCATAAATACTGTTTGACATTAGTAGGTAAATTTTATCAATTACTTTCTACACAGTCTTTATTTACATAGACTATACTTTACTTGAAAATAAAAGAATTAGTCTTATCAACTGGAAGTTAATAGTTTATGATAGATATAAATATAGTACTGATAGTTTTTACCTTTAGTAACAATTAATCTTCTTGTATCTAATTGAACTAAAGTTAAACAATATGATAAAGGTTATCGTAGTATTTATTGAGCTTTAATTAGCTAAAAGACAATAGTAACTTAAGGTCTTAGGTTAATACTATAAATTATAGTATACTTGTAGAACTGTGTAAATATAAAGAGTACTAATAAGTATGGATGTTCTTTAACTTTGTATTCTAAGTAATCCACAGATACAAATTAAATTAAACTAACACAATTATTACAGACTGTTTTCAGTCATAACCACCATATAAACAAAATTTAAGATAAACTTAAGAATGTATGTACTACTTAAATAATAGTATTATAAATGTAAATAATATTATTATTATTCTTAAACAGAGAGAACTATAGGATAATAATTTATAAATACAATAATAAAAATTACAGGGTAATAACATAGGAAACATTATCCTATTTAAAATAAAAGGGAGTAAAACCCTAGCTCATGAATTGAGCATAAACCAGCGTAGATCCAAATCCTAGGCTCTATCAAGCGCCAAGAGTGATCAAATTTCTTCTTAGGTATCCATTGATTTGATTCAAACCAAAAGACACATCTTTTTAGTTAAGGTCCACATATAATATTATTATTATTAATATTTAATATTATTTATGGCTCACATATAGTATTTATTATTATTTTTTATTTTGTTAGGAATGAACATTACAACATTTCTCCATACATGGTTTTAAAACCATATGCAAGGCCTTGCACATGGTCTTAAAACCATTTGCAAGACCCTCCTAAACCATGTATAATAAAACCATGGGTTGTTTAGGAGGCCTTGCACATAGTTTTAAAACCATCTAGAAGGCCCTCCTAAACCATTTACTATAAAACCCTGGGGGAAGACATAAAAACACAAAACTAAATTTAATTTTAATTTGAACATTAGCTAAAAAATATAGTGTCTAAATGACCATAACCTAATTACCAATTTACTGATTTTGGTCATTCATTCTAGAGAAATCAGAAATCATGAAAAAGAGACGATCGTAATTGATAAACTTATAAGACAATCGTAATGTAAAAACTTGAGACGTACTCTATAAAATTTGAGAGATTTACAACACGAGGTATTATGACCTTTGAGCTATGGATTGAATTCATTTGATCTCATGAGAGAGAGCATCTTGTCATGAAAGATTGAAGGTCAGAGATTAGTTTTGAGGACACATCGATTTGGTAAAATATGTGAAAAGCATGGGTGCCCTCGCCGTAAAAGAGGACCTCAACGTCTTTCTTAATCTTCTTCAGATTCTCAGCATATCTGAGCTGCCAATCCTGGTGTGGATCATGGCCTCCTACCACAACCAATGTGGGAGGGAGGCGCAGGGCGGAGATATCAGGGGCATTCGGCCCAAACACATTAGCAACGGGATGGTCCCTATCGGCACCCACGGGCAGAAACGCCTTCCAATGCCAATCGGAATTCTCCATATTCATGATGGGAGCCCCCACAAGTCTCAGCTCCGACGGCGTCCTCTCTTCTCCCCCAAAGAATGGTTCCAACAACACATGACCCACTATTCTCACACTGCTAATCGTCTCCTCTTCCGTTGCCCCCGCCGAGATCCTGTAGCCCACATGGTGAACTATGTTCACCCCTGCGCTATCGCCCATTAGAAAGCAACAAGATAAATATGCATGGCCCGGCAGATGGGCTTTACCGTTGCCCGAGCTGAGCCATCTGATGGCCCCGAAACAATCGTCGTATGGAATGGGAAATCGGTGCTCGGGGGATCGCATGTAATCCACGAAAACGGCTAAGACTCTGCCTCTCCTGGCCAATCGCGTGTAGAAAATGTGGTATAGCAGAAAATCGGAAGACAAGGTAGCAAACCCTCCGCCATGGAAGTAAAAGACGACGGGTAATGGCTCCTCCGCGCCCTCGACGGGAACGAATAGATGAACACGCACTCCCATCTGGGAATCAATGACGACGTCCTTGGTATAAACATCATGGGTGGGCGTGCTGTTTGCACGACATTTGTACTCGATCAAGTTCATCATCCTCCGTTTGAAGGTTCCATCCTTCCTCCTCGCCCGATCATTCACGAAACTCATAAATCCGCAGAGTATTCTCAGTTCTAACGGGAAGGATTTGGGTTTTATTTCCCTTGAAATCAGAATCTTAGTATTAGTAGCTGCTGGGGTTTGAACCTGCGACATCCCGAAAATGGATACTGCAAGCGGACTTTACCCATAAATACTTCCCGGAAACGGATACTGCAAGCGGACATTTCCCACAAAGACTTTGAGCTTCTGCTTCAATCAACTTGAAATGCTACTGCTAGCCTCGTCTTATTAAAGAAAATAAATAAATAATTTAATGGTGAAAGTCACCGGGGCGTGTTTAGGCTTTTCCAAAAATTAAAAAAATGGGGTGGATCCTATACTTCAATCAAGTTGAAAGGCTAGCCTGGTCTTATTAAATAAAATTATTTTTTGCCTGACATGTTAGTAACGTTACATCACATTACAAGATCTCTTCCATAATATTCGCTTTCACTATTATTTTTTGTCGACATGTTAGTAACGTTACATTACGTTACAAGATCTCTCCCATAATATTCACTTTCACTATTATTTTTTGCCAACAATATTCACTTTCACTATTATTTTTTGCCGACATGTTAGTAACGTTACATCACGTGACAAGATCTCCCCCATACTGGGCTGTAGAGTGCCTCTCAGCGCAATGATAAATATTAAAATATAAATTATAAATAATTCTAAGTACTGTAGTAACCTAGGCCATACTTAGGTTAATTTCTTTTAAAAACTATTGTCTAATAGGTGTAATGGAATTAATAAAAGAAACAGAGTCTATTAAAAACACTATGCATCTAAATGCCGGGGTTTCAAACCCTTAAACTAATACATTACCATTACCGACATAATAATCTTTTCTTGTGTAAACTTTGTAATTATCGTAGATAATTAAATAATTCCATTCTCAGTCCTTTAAGGAAAAATAGACTAAATAGAGAAACAACATAATTATTAACTTAAGAGAAGATAAACCAAACAAGGGTTTTACAGGTTAAACCCTAACCTGCGAATTTCATCAAATACTCAAGATTTACAACACGGATGTGAGTACAACTTTCAAATTATAACATATAAAAACTTGATAAATACTCAAATAGAGATTAACTTCATTAAATTTCAAAAAGGGTATAAACCCTAAAGTTTTACAGAGTACAGCTCAACAGCCAGCAATCAAAAACAAGTTGCAGCGAAGCTATCTTCGCAAGTACACACTCAAAACTGACTATGAAGCCAAGCTTCAACCAAAAAAACACTACACTCACAAAGCGCATCCACCCTGTCAAGGGTTTAATTTAAAAACATGTTTATAATAACCTGTAACAGCATAAAAACAACACAATATAACTTGTGGAAAGACGAGAAAGGGTATTCAAACCTTGGTTGAGTCCAACGACCACCCCAACTGCATTTAAGGATAGAACCCATCCTTCAAACCACGGGGATTACCTGAAGTGGAACCACGAGCCACGGCTATTGCGAGGGTAGTCTTCTTATCCCTGTATAAGTTGCACTTCAACGAGCACCTGCAGCAAGTGTAAACCCTCGTCAGCAAATCATCTAACATGTAAAAGCTTGAAAGTATTTTCTTAATCGAAACTTTCTATGTACAAAAGAAAGGTTTATGTAATATTTACCTATCACGCGGAGTATGGTGAGCCCTTTTGTGAGAACTGTCACCTACAAATGACACAGTGGAGAACCCATCAACTGTCAAAACTTCACACAGTAGCAAGCTGCGAATAGTCGAGAAGAAAACTGAAGATTCACCAAACTACACAGACCTTGGGGAGAAGGTTTCACAGGCAGCGAAATGCAAACAGCAAGAAGAACAACTCCATAGATGACAGAGAAAGACTAACAATCAAAACCACTCACTGGAGGATGGATGCAGCACAAAGTCAAGGTTTAAAGTGACAGTAACCAGAAGAATGATAGCGTCCATGGAAGACGAGCCCAAGCAACCCTGGAGCAGCGTAAACTGCGGGACAATACTGCTTTAGGTTAGGTTTCCTGAGCATTTTACATTCTCCACACATGGAAAGGATTCCTCCACGTAGCTTTAAATTTATTCAACAATGAGGGTTGTGATCCATAGTTCCTGCATGGAGAAATATATTAATTGTTTGATTTTGCAGCGCAAGGTAAAACTATATCAACAACCCAATAATTTGGAGCCAACCTCTAATCATTTACATTATGTATCTTATGCACCTAATCACCAAATTATTATCATGGAAGATTTTACGTTGACCAAGCAAGGTGTCACGTATAACCATAAACATAAACCTGACGTGGAATAAGCCAAAACCCTTGCCATAACAACATATATTGTTTTATATTAAACCTTACCATATCGAGTTAAGTGATGGTATAACTATTTTCTAACTTGGTTTTAATAAGTTAGATAGTATATGATATATGTTATGTTATGAAGGTTGGGATTTGAATGCTTGGTAAGTCAACCTTGTTATACCACTCATTTTTATAGCTTGGGTATAGTAAACCCTTTTTACCTTAAGAATATTCTAAGTATAGCATTTATAGATAGTATATTATAATAATAATGCCAAGAAGTTAAGGCTAGAATTGAATATGTGACAATAACAAACTTTTGTAGATGGATGGCTCATCAAACAAATCATTTATGCATAACTAAGAATTATGAATGAACTGATAACTCCCATAGCATTGAAACTGTGAAGTAGTACAAATTTTAAAGATAAAAGTATTATCACAAAATTATGTCGTATAGTTTATGCGACATTACTTTGTTGATACTTGGGAGTATTTCCAACTTGGCTTTATGTTCATACAAAGTGTCTAGTGGACAGTAAGATAATTACAGAGATAGAACTGATGATAGGAATAAGGACGATCCTATTACATTTCAAAAGTAATTAGAACTCAGAGTTATACTTGGGAACAAAGTATGGGTAGCCTTAAGCTCTTGTAGAAGAGTATAATGGTCAAAGTTTCTACATTCAAAAGTTCTTACTGTTTATAAGATAATAGGATATGAGTACCCTTTAGAAATAAGTTAAGGGCCAATGATCATACAAACAAGACAAGATAATAGTACAAAGTATTGTTAAGTAAAACAATGTTTATGAGTATTACTAACCACTTAGACTAAAGAAGAAATACACATATCTGAGATTCTAGTGGTAAAGTCACAATTATGCTGTACTGTCATTACACTTTTTCCAAGCTTGTTTATTTGAATAACTGATGAAAATCAAATGATTTTACCTTGCAGGAGCTGTCTAGTGTTTAGCAGCTTATTGCATTAATCTTTCTAATTTGCAAACAAAATACTGCTGACACTAATAAATCTTTTAAAAATATATACTCGATCGATCATACCTGTAAAAACCTGTAAGAAACAGTATTCATCTGCATTGGCACTAATGCTAAGTAAGCCCCAGATCTAAAATTAGATTCCACCTATTGACATAAAAGAGCTAATCAGTAAACTGAAGCAAATAACACACAAAAAGATTTTATCCTGCTACGAAAAATAAATTGTTAAGAAACCACTTACTTAACTGATCTTTAGGATAACTGTTAGCTGTTGGTAGAACCGCAGGTTATAGCATTTATTATTAACTCGAAAATTTTAAGTTTTTGTGAAAAATTTGGCATTGCAACATGATTAGACCAAATAGTGTCATCGAGAATATCTAGGAGTGAAATTAGGAAGTAGTGGGTGCATGGAGGTGGTCATTAATTCCCTAGGTAGAACAAATGCCCAAATACAATGCATGAGTGACGTTGGTCCATAGTTATCACCTAACTCAAAGAAAGATGGCACCTTAACATCATTAATGAATCAAAGGGGTGCATTAACACCCCAAAATACGGAAATACAGTGCATGAGTGGTCTAACCACTAATATGTGGATAAACTATGCTCTAGGAGGCTAACTACCATGGTATAAACCACATAGGAGGAAAAATAATGCATAACCTAAGGTTTGGATTGGTAAATTGTTCTAACAGAGGGTGTTACAGAAAGTTGTCAATGGCATACTTCACTTGTAGCTGTTAAAGGCAGTGAAAGGAATGTTGAGGAGTTTCTAGATCAATCAACAATGTCCTATTTTCCAATAAATGTTGAGCAATAGTATCAAGGATTAAATGTTCCCATATGTGATAGTTACGAACTTGATCCTCTAGAGAAAAATGAATTTAGCATTCTGGATGATGCAGAAAATGAAGTGTTGTTGCTAGTAGTTATTAACAGAGGATGATTTTATACATAAAAATATAATCGACGGTTTCAAGAGTTCGTTGCTCACTTTGGTTGTCATGATTCAGAGTTTTTAGAAGGTAGTGAACGAAAAGGTTATAATCTACAAGAACAACCACAAATGTCTACTTTTATAGCAAGAGTAGACCAACAATTTCTAGAAATTGGCAAGCCTTTTGTTGATATTCTTCAATGAGATATAAAGGATTTCATTAATAAATAGAAATAGTACTTTTATTCTTTCCAAGATCCAATGGAAATTTACATGGAGTTGAAATGGAGCAGAATCTTTTTTGTCTTTGATATTTTAAGGAGAATATTTCAGAGTTTTAAGTATGATTTCATTGATTAGACTTATTTATAATTTCCAATTTCTCATGTTCTTTTTGTGTTCAAAGATGGAAGCGGGGTTCTGTTGGTAATCTTGTTAATTGAATGGCTACTCTAGAGTTTTGCTTATACCTAAACAAAGAAGTGAAGATGATAGGTGTAGGAATGTACATAAATATATTTCTTATGCAAGCATTTTCTTTTCATCTTTTCTTGGTGTGTAGTAGATTAGTTATAATGACTCGATAACCTAATGTAGACAATGGTGCATGTAGTTTTCAGTAATTTGGTTGCAGATTGAGTTTGTTTTCAGCAGGTTGCAAGAATATATATGATTGAAAGAGCATGTATCCAGGATCTCAGCACCGCATAGGGAAGTGCTATCCCCAATTGGAGCCAGTTTCAGTGCTAATAACTACCTATCAAAAATTTTGTCCAAGTTCAAAATTTCGTATCGCTTTTGCTAATATGTCTAAAGAGTGGCGCTACGGAATGTAGAGGGAGATTAGTATTCACTGGTGGCAAGGTTGTCATTCTATTTTCCTTGATTTGTTAAATATTCTCATCATCCTAAACCTTTTTGTGTCAAGGCTAACCATCATCCTATCTCATCAAGTTTCTAATTTTGTCAATGTTGAAAATATCCATGTCTATTGATGAGTCAAGTTCTGTAGTTATTCTTTCAAAAAGTGCCAAACTTCCCTCATCTTTTCCACTAATTTCAGTTGAAGTAAAAAATAAAAAATGTTACCATAAACTCATTTTTATTTCTATATTTGATTTTTCTAGAGCTTGGTCGATTAAAAATTATGGGGTTGATTCTTTATGCTTTAAATGTTTTCATAAAAAATATTGGTCTTATTCCTTATTCGAACATAAATCCAATTGTAAGTCAAAGTCTAACGTCAATTTCAACCCAATTGTCATACTTATCGGCCAGAGTCATCTACCAAGTGCCAAAGCATGCTCACAAAAGATCAAATAGGAGACTCCATGGTTCCATAGTGCACAATGCATCAAGACTCCATCCATACCCCTTCCTATATATCCCACAACATAAATAAGGTGTCCATCACTTGAGCGCCCAAGTGTCAAGAGCGCTAAGGAAAGAATAAAAATATCTCATGAATGAAAGTATACCTAATTTTAAATATATGATCAACATTATACAATTAGAAGAAGCCATAAATTTCATCATATGAGTCATGAGCTTAGGAATTTATAACTTGGTGAGTATTGTCTCAAATATTCATACTTCAACTATAAGGGAAGTATATATGAGGAAACCCATGGAATTGCAATGGGATCCCAATTATCTTGCGTGGTAGAAAACATTTACATGGAGTGTTTTGAAATAAGATCGATCAACTCCTTTCCTCTCACACTATAATACTGAAGAAGGTTTGTAGATGATATTTTTGAATAATTCTAGACACTTGTTAACAACCTCTCGAAGAACGTCAAATTCACCATTGAATTAGAGAAGGACAACCAAGTACCCTTCCTAGATGTTTTTCTCACTACTAAATAGGATGGAAAATTTGTGTATCAATTCTACAAGAAGGAAACCCCCATTTGTCAAAACCCCAAATTTACACAAAAATTTAAAATTTTGAGATAACAATAAATGATAAAACCTGCACTCTACTAACAGCTAACGGTTTGTAAATAAAAGAAACAGTCAAGTAATTAGTTTCACTAAATCTTAACTATAATAACTTAACAGTTCATTTTTGTAACAAGAATAAAGTCTTCTTGTGTGCTGTTTTAATTTAGTTCACTGATGAGTCTTTCATGTCAAGTAGGTGGAATTTAACTTTTGAATCCGGGGCTTACTTAGCAATCATGCTAACACAGATGAATACTGGTTCTTACAGGTTTACAGGTATGATTGAAGGAGTACGTATTAAAAGTTCTTTTAAAGTATCAGCAGTATTTTAATTGCAATTAAAAAGATTAGTAATTAAGCTGCTAAACTCTAAATGGATTTTGTAAGGTAAAACCATTTGTAGTCCTTTAGTTTTTCTTGTAATAAAGTTCAGAAGTAAGTAGCAACAAAAGCATATGTTTGTGACTCTAAGAATTAGAATCTTAGATACAAGTACTTTTACTTTAGCCTAAGTAATTTGCAATGATATAATGATTGTTTTGTCAGTATTTATACAATAATACATTTTCTTATCTATGTAACGACTGTCCCACATTTCGCTTCTGCAAGATAACTTATATCCTGTTAACCTTTGGACAGTATAAGTTCGATTGTGCATACTGAAAACCATAATGTCTTCCTACATGAGATCATTGTTTGCTTACACTTTAATTTCAATTCGAACCATGAGGTTCTAATAACTTTGGACTTAAGAGATTCATTCCTATTTAATTTCTTAATTTTCTATTATACTTCTCTTGAATTACATTACTGTCTACAACTATTTTATCTGAGATTGATGTTCTCGAAACAGGATGACTTTCTAATTATCTGGTTTAGTTCTATAACTACTTTCCTACCCAATTGACTTGGTGAATCTTTAGTAATTTCCACGTTAAGACATAACCCAAAATCCATCAAAGTATTGTCACTTTGACTATGTATTCAAAGTTTCATAATAGCATTCTTATAATACGTTTTGTACCACTTCAAAGTTCTGTTACCATTTGAGTTATTAGTTCATGTAAGCCTTATAGACAAGCATAATCTATTTGTTTGATAGACATTCAGTCTATAATTAGTTCATGATCATAAACATATTTAAATTTAAGTTTATAATCCTCTCCACTATTACATTATGTCATTCACAAAAATTATGACTTGTAATGTTGTTATTACAAAAGATTTACTATATATAAACTATAGTTTTTTTTTTACAAGGAAAACTATAGTTGTTTATTGATTAGCATGAACTCTCCCATATAAAGATTTGACCTCTTAACTATAGTAAAGACTTAAATTATTTGATTTTTATCTTATAATAAAGACAATGTTTAGAGAAATAAATGTAATCGTCCAAAATCGAAATTGTGAAGTTATCATACAATATCATAGGGTTAACGATGAAAAGAGTTTAATGCATAAATAATATTGGGCTTTTACCAAGGTTTTAAAGTGTCACTATATGCTATTTCAACGTAATCATATGTTGATATTCTATTAAAATTAGCATATGATAAGGTGCATATGATTATCAATTTGCATGGCAAAATTATTGGGTTGATATCATATTTTAAATCTTGCTCCAATGATTTAATAATTGTATTTTGTTTTTACGCAGGCACTATAGAACACAGCTCATTTGCATGTTTTATTTTGTTGAGCATGTCGTCATCTCCTGACCAAGAGTGGGAGATATAAAACACTACCGTAACCTAACCCTTATCATTTCCATCTTGCAGTTTGCGCTAGCCCGTGAGGCTGCTCTGCTTGGCTTCCATGGCGGATGTCGGTCCTCCTTGCTCTGGTTGTCTTGTGTCTTGGTTCAATAATGCATTTGTCACTAGTGCGTGGTTTTAAAATCCATTCCCAATGGCTTGGTTCTCACTCTGCAACTCATGGAGATAGTTGGCTCCATTGACCTGTTGTCAGTGAAATTCTCCTTCCATTATCCCTGTGGCTTACGGTCTGTTCTAGTTTTCTTTGCAGTCCTCGTGGCTTGCTGTTGCATGAGTTTTTTACTTTATAGGCTATTTGAGTCTTCATTTGCACAGCCTGTAGGTGACAGTGCTTCGACAAGTTTGTTCGACATTTTCAACTGATAGGTAAATAATAAAATTGGAGGTTATTTTCTTCACTGCGAAAGCTTTGTTATTACTATGGTTTAAATTGATATTTGTTAACTAATAGTGGTATTGTACACTGCTTGCAGGTGCTCGCCACTGTATACTTTCATGGTGGAGAAATTAAACTATCAACCAAATGAATTTCATGGCACGTGGTTCATTTTCGGGTAAGCCCCGTGGTCCATGTGTTGGGTTTTCACCCTACTTGCATTAGGGTGGTCAATGGAATCACCCAGGGTTTGGGGAAACCCTCCCTCGACTCACCATGATTAATGTTGTTTGTATTTACAGGTTTTTGTTGTAATACTCAGTATCAAACCCTCGCTAGTCAATGGGTAGACTCAGTTTATCTAAGCAATGTATTTAGTTTGAAGATGGCTTTATGGCCTGTTTAAAATTAGTAGTTTTTGTAATGACGGGGCTGTCTTTAAACTCGTTTTGGTTTAACAGTTGTCTATATTATACTCTGTGTAATATTAGGGTTTTACCCTTCTGGAATGTAGATGAATTTTTAGACTCTGTTTGAATACTCTGTAAGGGTTTATAAATAAGTTTTTGAGATTGATACTTACAGCCGTAACTTAATTCTTGCTTATTTTTATTTAGAGTTATAAATTAGCGTTTAAACTATAAAACCCTCGTTTCGATATAAAATTATTCTAATTATAATAATTACACAGTCTTTTTATTTGTCCTTAAAGGAGCGTGAATAACTTATATTAATCTGGTTATTTAATGGTTACATAATTTGTATAAATTTGGTTTATTACTTCAATGTTTTGGTACTTGTATATGTAATAATTATAAGGGTTTTAACCCTGACATTTATTTCTACAGATACATGCTGTTAGTAAAAACAAAAGGCATAGTTTCTTTTAGAAGTACATTTTATATATATTGTTTAGTAAATGTATTTCATTTCTGTGTATAATTGTAGTTCGTTCTTTTAATGATTAAGAAGAACTATTCTTATGGTTATCCTAGGTTACTAAACTATATAAGAATATAGATAGATTATGCTTAGAAATATGAGCTAGGGTTTTTACCCATTTCACTTTTATAAAGTAATAATTTCTATATTGTCATTTTGTTAATTCAATTACTGTCACAAGATTTCTTCAGTTTGTTTAAAATAATTACTAATTTATAAACAATATTGTTTATTGTTAATACTACTATTATTTGTATTAATAACATTATTATCTATGAATAATGTATTCTCTTAAGTTTATGTTTGTATTTATATATATATTTAAATAAGACTGAGAGCAATCTATAATAATTTAGTTTATTTAATAAGATTATTTTTGTAACTTGGTGAAAGGAATAAGAAATTTCATACTGTCAATACTACTTACATCTAATTTGTCTGTAAGTGTGTAAGAACAGTTCTTTATTAAAAATACTTTATGCATAGGTTACTACTGTCTATTCATTATTTTAATTCTAAGAGAAATAAGACTATAAGGGTTATTAAGTTCTTAATTATGATATTCCTTATCTCAAATTAGTTTATCTTCAGAATTGAATTAGGTTACCTACCCTTACTTAGAGTTTAGATAGTTGCAGGTAAAATAGCTATCAAAAGTAGGAAAAGAAATAAACTAACAGAACTATATTTGCATCTTTACTTAACATAATTATTAAGCATTCAACTGATATTTCTATTCTTTCTGTTCTAGTGTAGAAGTATGGTTATAAACAAGGTGCTGTGTAAAAGAATGAACTACATACTTGAATTTACTGCTAATAGTACAATAATATGATTCTGTTCTATTTCTAATATTCTAAATACACAGTCTAATTCTAACAATAACTCTACGAAATAGATTAATATTCTTTCTGGAAAAACAACTATCTACTAAAAGAAAACATTTCAATACTCTGAAAAACATAAGTACTCTATTCATTTCATATTCCTATCATACTTCCTTCATTTAAACACACTACCTGTGCTAGAGTACGATCTGGTTTACTCCAGATGGGTAAAAACATAGGTAGGATTAATTTTCATCAAAGAACAGATTCAACATCTAAAACAACTAAGAGATTTCAAGCTTAACAGTTCACTATGTAACATATAAATCATTCATTATTTGTTCATACACAGATATAAACTTTAACACAGAAATTAAAAGATAGTAGAACCTGCTTTTAAAGCTGGACGACAACAACGTTGGGAGGTCGTTCCTCCCTACCAACTCTTGGAGAGCGCTCAGACAACGACTTCTCAGGACCCCCGAGCCTGTTCTGGTATCCTTGGCTGGAACTAGATGGAGCAATCAACAAAGTATTAGTCTAAAGACTCAATACCAACTCTGCACACTGCAGCAAGATCTTTCAGCTGAAAGCTATACTAGATCACTTTTCTGTAGTTTACCCCTCAAAAACCTTCCTAAAAAATTCCCTTCCCAATGAATTCCTTGAAGTGCATTCAACTGAATTATTCTTCTCCTCGAATAAGCAACCTTAGCTCTCTTCAATGGGTTTTTTTATTAAGATTGCCTAGTTCTTTTTGGGTTAGTTGTCATTAATTGAGCCACCTGCTCTGATCCCACTTTTTGGGGGGATCATGACCCTAAATGTAGGGAGGTTTCCACCTGCAACATAGGAAGTGTTTGAGGATGCTGCCACTTGTCTATTTTCTCTCCACCTAGTCTCCTCCACCAACTTGACCAGTAACACTCTTTTTAACAGCTCTCCCAAGGTGTTGTCTCCACTTTTATTTATTTAAAGTTAAAATATTCAGAATTACTTTCCACATCCTTGACTCTGCTGAGTCATCAGTTACAACTTAGCATTAAATTTAACATAATGTCTTGGAATAAAATCAAAATAAGATAATATTATTTTGCAAAATTGGGGCATGTGACATACACACCCCCTTAGAATATAACATTGTCCTGGATGTTATTTATTCTTCATCCTTCGAAGTACCCTGGAATAGAATTGGATATGCATCTCATATTTTACTTTCAAATTCCCATGTGGCTTCTTCTGAACTAAGGTGATTCCATTGCACCTTCACGTGTCCAATGGTGCGGTTCTGAAGTGTAATTTCCCTCCTCTTGAGGATACAGTCCGGTTCCACTAGAAATTCTCCTTCTAGTTCCACCTGTACAACATTCCAGTTAACAACATGAGTAGAATCATGAACATATTTCTTTAAAATGGAAATGTGAAAAAAATTATGTACTCTTAAGTTAGGTGGTAATGCTAATTGATAAGCTGCTTGTCCAATCCTAGACAAAATTTCAAATGGGCCACAGTAACGAGGTGCCAATTTTGCACAACTCTCTAATGTTAGAGAGCTCTTTTTGGGCCTTACCTTGATGAACACATGTTCACCTACCTGAAACTCCTTTGGAGTTCTTTTTAAGTTTGCTTGACTTTTCTTCCGATCCTGTGCCACTTTTAGATTTCCTTGTAATTGTTTCACAATTTCTTCCATTTCTTTCAACAGTTCTGGACCTAATACTAATCTATCTACTGGATTACTCCAAGAGATAGGAGTATTACATTTCCATCCATATAAAATTTCAAACGGACTAAATTTGGCTGATGTCTGATAATTATTATTATAAGAAAATTATACCAAATGTAAATAGTCCTCGCATTTACCAGGCTGGTCTTTCACATACATTCTTAATAGATCTTCCAGTACCTAATTTACCCTTTCAGTTTGTCCATCTATTTGAGGATGGAAAGAAGTACTGAAATTTAATGTAGTGTTTAACCCTTTAAACAAAGACTTCCAAAAGCTTCCTGTAAACTTAGGATCTCTGTCTGAGATTATGACTTTTAGTACTCCATGTAATTGGAAAATCTGTTTTAGAAAAATATCAGCTATGTTGGCAGCTTTGTAAGTAGTTTTAATAGGTGTAAATTGAGTTGTTTTGCTTAACTTATCAATTACTACCATGATAGAATCATTCTGATTTTGATTTTTAGGCAATCCAGTAATAAAATCTAGACTAATTACCTCCCATTTCCAGCTAGGGATGGGTAAAGGCTGTAGCAAACCAGCTGGGTGTTGGTGTTGAGTTTTTACCTGTTGACATTCTAAATACCTTGCAATATATTCAGCTACTTCAGTTTTCATATTTGGCCAGAAATACTCTTTTCTTAACATGGTTATAGTCTTTTGATAACCTGGGTGACCTGGATATGGTGTTTTATGAATTTCATCCAGAATTAACAGCTTGACTTTAGGTATGTTAGGTACATATATTTTATCTTTATACAGTAAAAATTATTTTTCATTTAAAATGTAACCTTTTATTAAGTTTTTTGTTGGATTTTCTTTAGCTTTAGCTTGCAAATTCTGGTAAATTTCATCTTGTTTTATTCCTTCTTTAAGCTGTTCATCTAAGTCTGAAACATAAGTGCTGATTGATGTTGCAAAATTCAGCCTTGCGTTCCTACTTAATGCATCAACAACTTTATTTTCTTTACCTTTTGTATGCTGTATTTCGAAATCATACTCGCTTAAGAAAGCTAACCACCTAGATTGTCTGGCATTTAAATTAGGATAATCTAAAAGATACTTCAATCCTTTATTATCAGTCATTAAAATAATTTTTCTGCCAATTAGGTGATGTCGCCACATCTTTAAGGCGTGTATTACAGATGCTAATTCCAGATCATATATTGCATAATTCTTTTCATGAATTTTTAGCTTTCTAGACTCATAGGAAATAACATGCCCTTCTTGAGTTAGAACACCACCTAAGCCATCATTACAAGCATCAGTGCACACTACAAATTCTTTATTAGGATCTGCTATTCTTAAAATAGGTGCACTGGTTAATAAAGTTTTTAACTTTTTAAAGCTTTCTTCACATTTCTGATTCCAGTCGAACTTCTTTCCTTTCTTCTGCAAGGAATTTATCGGATTTGCTATCCTCTAAAAACCTTCAATGAACCTCCGGTAGTAACCAGTAATGCCCATAAAATATCTAACATCCGTCACATCCTTAGGAACCGGCCAATCTTCGATTGTCTGTATCTTTTCAGGATCTACAGAAATTCCTTCCTTGGTCACTACGTGACCTAAATACTGAATCTTATCCTTGAAGAAATCACACTTAATAAACTTTTCAAAGAGTTGATGTTCTCGCAACTCTTGCAAAACAATTTTTAGATGTTCTTTATGTTCTTCTTTATTTTTTGAATAGATTATAATGTCATCGATAAACATGACCACAAACTTATTTAAATACTTGTGCATTACGTTGTTCATTAAACACATGAAGACAGCTGGGGAATTAGTAAGCCCAAATGACATTACGACAAATTCATAATGACCATATCTTGTTTTTAAAGCTATCTTAAAGATGTCTACATCTTTAATCCTCACTTGATGACATCCAAACCTTAAATCTATTTTCAAAAACACCGTGGCTCCACATAGTTGATCAAAAAGATCATCTATGCATGGAAACGGATACAATTTTTGATGGTGATCTTGTTTAATTGACGATAATCTATGCAAAGTCGCATAGTTCTGTCCTTCTTCTTGACGAAGATGACAGGTGCCCCCCAGGGAGACACACTTGGTTGAATATACTTTTTATCAATTAACTCTTTTAATTGCGATTTTAATTCATTAAGTTCCAATATGTTCATTCGATAAGGGGCCTTTGAGCTAGATACTGCACCCGGTACGAGCTCAATGGTGAAATCCATCTCCCTTTTCGGAGGTAATCCTAGAATGTTTTCTGGGAATACATCAACATATTCTTTTAAGACTAGGATGTCTTCCAATTTTAACTTATCCGTTTTAATTTTACTTTCCTCATCAGTAATTGTTACTTTGTAAGCTTTACATCCCTTTCTAACAACTCTTTTCAGTTGTAAAGCAAAAATCTGCCTTACAGTAGTTTTTCGAGGAATTCCTTTAACACTTACTGGTTTTTCATCACTATTTAAACATGTGAAAGTTTTATCATAATAGTTTAGAATTACTCTATGTTGTTCTAACCAGTCCATACCAATCAGCAAATCATAAGAACCAAGTGGCAAAACATTAAGTTTAACAACAGTTTCAAATTTATCCATAACTAATGCACATTCTTTCACAAAACATGTTACTTTTCTTTTAGCTCCAGTGGCTAACTGAACTAACTATGAATTCTCAAACTCATCAATAGATAACTCACATTTTTCTACTATCTAAGGTGCAATATAACTGAGACCAGCTCCTGGATCAATCAAAATAGTTACAGGGGTCTGATTTATCATACCTTCTACTTCCACCATGGAAGTCTGATATTTAGCTTGTCGATTCTCCAAGACTGCTTTGATTCTAGGCATGCTCCTTGCTAGTTCCCCAACGGTCATCTCCTCCTGTATAGTATGAATATTGCTAACAGTCTTCTTCTAGTTTGGATAGACTGAAGCATAGTGTGTGCCATTACACTCCCAGCACTTGACAGGCTCTTTACGCTCAAAGTTCTTGGTAAAGTTTTCATGATTATTTGCAGTTTCCTTACCTTTAGAATTATTCTGATTGTTGGGTGTATTATTCCTATTTCCTTATAAATTCTTGTTATTGGAATAGTTTTTGGCCTTATTGTTCTTAAAACTTTTGTTAGGCACAAAATCCTTCTTCTTTATTTCAAACTAATTATTATTTTTCTTAGCCTTCCAGTTGGTCAAGCTTTCTTTCTTTCGATTATGCTCAAAACAAAATTTATCCTTTCTCATAGCTTCCTCCAAGGTCTTTGGGTTATCATATTCAATTCTATCTTTAATATAAGGTAGACAACTAAGGAATCGCTGTGCCTTTGGTTTCTCATCGACAAGGTAGGGTAAATACCTAAGTAGACTTAAGAAATTGCTGTTCAGATCCTTCATTGTCATTGAACCTAACTTCAATTCATAAAACTCTTTAGCTCTCTCCTCATAATACTGCTCAGACAAGACTTTCTTTTTGAAATACCTCTTAAAGGTACTCCAGTTAACTTCTTTCTCTTTTATACCCTTAACTCTCTTCAAGTCCTGCCACCAAATGTTAGCCTTTTCTGAGAGGTGATATATAGCCATCTTATCCTTTATCTGGTTAAAATAATTATATATTTGGAAGTACTTCTTCATCCCAGATAACCAGGATTCAGCTTCCTCCCCCTTCTCAGTCTCTCCATTAAAGGTTGGTGGTTTTTTCTTTTTGAATTCCCTGGAAATTTCCTCATAAGGTTTGTATTTCCTCTTTTTTGTGTACAGATTATCATCACTATTGTCACTAGTAGTATGATAATTTTGTTGTTCACCAAACACTTCAGAAGACTAACTACTTTCAGTTTTTGTTTGTTTCATCTTTTTAGATTTTAGTTGATGACTAGCATCTTCAGATTCTGACCTTCTACCCCTACCCTCAATTTGAAAATTTTCAATTAGGATCTGATTCAGCTCTTCTTGAGCCCTCAAAATCCTTTCATTCTCTCGCTTTATAGACTCTATTTCAGTTTTAAGTCTTTTATAGTTTGTAACAACTCTAAGGAATTGGTAGTTAAATCCTCTGGTATAGGATCTCTTGGTAAATTTCCTATTTCAATAGCTGGAGACTCCTCCTCTGCATACTCTTCCATCCTTTCCATTCCTGCCTAATAAACTTCAGAAAAACAATTCTCTGTTGAATAACATTTAAAAATAAAATACATCGACATAATAATTTAATTTACTGTTTTATGAAAGCTAGTTGGGCTTCATCAAGGCCTAGTATTTGAACCTTGTGCTCTAATACCAGATGTCAAAACCCCAAATTTACACAAAAATTTAAAATTTTGAGATAACAATAAATGTTAAAACCTGCAGTCTACTAACAGCTAATGGTTTGTAAATAAAAGAAACAGTCAAGTAATTAGTTTCACTAAATCCTAATTATAATAAATTAACAGTTCATTTTTGTAACAAGAATAAAGTCTTCTTGCATGCTGTTTTACTTCAGTTTACTGATGAGTCTTTTCATGTCAAGTGGGTGGAATTTAACTTTTGAATCCGGGGCTTACTTAGCAATCGTGTTGATGCAGATGAATACTAGTTCTTACAGGTTTACTGGTATGATCGAACGAATACATATTAAAAGTTCTTTTAAAGTATCAGCAGTATTTTAATTGCAATTAAAAAGCTTAGTAATTAAGCTGCTAAACTCTAAACAACTTCTGTAAGGTAAAACCTTTTGGATTCCTTTAGTTTTTCTTGTAATAAAGTTCAGCAGTAAGTAGCGACAAAAGCATATGTTTGCGACTCTAAGAATTAGAATCTTAGATACAAGTACTTTTACTTTAGTCTAAGTAATTTGCAATGATAAAATTATTGTTTTTTCAGTATTTATACAATAATACATTTTCTTATCTGTGTAATGATTGTCCCACATTTCATTTCTACGAGATAACTTATAGCCTGTTAACCTTTGGATAGTATAAGTTCGATTGTGCATACTGAAAACCATAATGCCTTCCTACATGAGATCATTGTTTGCTTACACTTTAATTTCAAGTCGAACCATGAGGTTCTAATAACTTTTGGACTTAAGAGATTCATTCCTATTCAATTTCTTAATTTTCTATTATACTTCTCTTGAATTACATTACTGTCTACAACCAGTTTATCCAAGATTGATGTTCTTGAAACAGGCCGACTTTCTAATTATCTGGTTTAGTTCCATAACTACTTTACTACCCAATTTACCTGGTGAATATTTAGTAATTTCCAAGTTAAGACATAACCCAAAATCCATCAAAGTATTGTCACTTTGACTATGTATTCAGAGTTTCATAATAGCGTTCTTATAATATGTTTTGTACCACTTCAAAGTTCTATTACCATTTGAGTTATTAGTTCATGTAAGTCTTATAGACAAGCATAATCATTTTGTTTGATAGACATTCAGTCTATAATTAGTTAATGATCATAAATGTATTTAAATTTAAGTTTATAATCCTCTCCACTCTTACATTATGCCATTCATAAAAATTATGACTTGTAATGTTGTTATTACAAAAGATTTACTATATATAAACTATATTTTTTTTACAAGGAAAACTATAGTTGTTTATTGATTAGCATGAACTCTCCCATATAAACATTTGATCTCTTAACTATAGTAAAGACTTAAATTATTTGATTTTTATCTTATAATAAAGGCAATGTTTAGAGAAAGAAATGCAATCGTCCAAAATCGAAATTGTGAAGTTATGATACAATATCATAGGGTTAGCGATGAAAAGAGTTTAATGCATAAACAATATTGGGATTTTACCAAGGTTTTAAAGTGTCACTATATGCTAGGTCAACGTAATCATACGTTGATATTCTATTAATAAATTAGCATATGATAAGGTGCATATGATTATCGATTTGCATGGAAAAATTATTGGGTTGATATCATAGCTTAAATCTTACTCCAATGATTTAATAATTGGATTTTGTTTTTACACAGGCACTATAGAACATGACCCATTTGCATGTTTTATTTTTTTGACCACGTGGTCATCTCTCGACCAAGCGTGGGAGATATAAAACACTATCGTAACCTAACCCTTATCATTTCCATCCCTCAATTTGCGCTAGCCCTTGAGGCTGCTCTGCTTGGCTTCCATGGCGGTCGTCAGTCCTCCTTGCTCTAGTTGTCTTGTGTCTTGGTTTAGTACTGCATTTGTCACTGGTGCGTTGTTTTAAAAGCCATTCCCAATGTCTTGGTTCTCACTTTGCAACTCGTGGAGATAGTTGGCTCCATTGACCTGCTGTCAGTGAAATTCTCCTTCCATTATCCCTGTGGCTTATGATCTGTTCCAGTTTTCTTTGTAGTCCTCGTGGCTTGCTGTTGCGTGAGGTTTTTACCTTGCAAGCTATTTGAGTCTTCATTTACATAGCCTATAGGTAACAATGCTTCGACGAGGCTGTTTGGCGTTTTCAAGTGACAGGTAAATAATAAAATTAGAGGTTATTTTCTTCGCTACAAAAGCTTTGCTATTACTGTGGTTTAAATTGATATTTGTTGAATGAAAGTGCTATTTTACACTACTTCCAGGTGCTTACCACTATATACTTTCATGGTGGAGAAAGTAAACTATCAACCAAATGAATACCGTGGCTCGTGGTTCATTTTCGGGTAAGCCCCATGGTCCATGTGTTGGGTTTTCACCCTACTTGCATTAGGGTGGTCAATGGAATCACCCAAGGTTTGGGGAAACCCTCCCTTGACTCGCCATGATTAATGTTGTTTGTATTTACAGGTTGTTGTTGTAATACTCAGTATCAAACCCTCGCTAGTCGATGGGTAGACTCGGTTTAACTGAGCAATGTATTTAGTTTGAAGATGGCTTTACGGCCTGTTTAAAATTAGTAGTTTTTGTAATGACAGTGCTATCTTTAAACTCATTTTGGTCTGACAGATGTCTATATTATACCCTGTGTAATATTAGGGTTTTACCCTTCTTGAATGTAAATGAAGTTTTATACTCTGTTTGAATACTCTGTAAGGGTTTATAAATAAAGTTTTGAGACTAATACTTACGGCCGTAACTTAATTCTTGCTTATTTTTATTTAGAGTTATAAATTAGGGTTTAACCTATAAAACCCTCGTTTTGATATAAAATTATTCTAATTATAATAATTACATAGTATTTTTATTTGTCCTTAAAGGACCATGAATAACTTATATTAACCTGGTTATTTAATGGTTACATAATTTGTATAAATTTGGTTTATTACTTCAATGTTTTGGTACTTGTATATGTAATAATTATAAGGGTTTTAACCCTGACATTTATTTCTACAGATACATGCTGTTAATAAAAAGAAAAGGCACAGTTTCTTTTAGAAGTACATTTTATATATATTGTTCAGTAAATGTATTTCATTTCTGTGTATAATTGTAGTTGGTTCTTTTAATGATTAAGAAGAACTATTCTTATGGTTATTCTAGGTTACTGAAGTATCTGAGAATATAGATAGATTATGCTCAGAAATATGAGCTAGGATTTTTATCCAGTTAACTTTTTAAAGTAATAATTTATATATTGTCATTTTGTTAATTCAATTACTGTCACAAGATTTCTTCAGTTTGTTTAAAAGAATTACTAATTTATAAACAATATTGTTTATTGTTAATAATATTATTATTTGTATCAATAACATTATTATCTATGAATAATGTATTCTCTTAAGTTTATGTTTGTATTTATATATATATATTTAAATACGACTAAGAGCAGTCTATAATAATTTAGTTTATTTAATTAAATTATTTTTGTAACTTGGTGAAAGGAATAAGAACTTTCATATTGTCAATACTCCTTACATCTAATTTGTCTGTAAGTGTGTAAGAACAGTTCTTTATTAATAATACTTTATGCATAGGTTACTACTGTCTGTTCATTATTTTAATTCTAAGAGAAATAAGACTATAAGGGTTATTAAGTTCTTAATTATGATATTCCTTATCTCAAATTAGTTTATCTTCAGAATTGAATTAGGTTACCTACCCTTACTTAGAGTTTAGATAGTTGCAGGTAAAATAGCTATCAAAAGTAGGAAAAGAAATAAACTAACATAACTATATTTGCATCTTTAATTAACATAATTATTAAGCATTCAACTGATATTTCTATTCTTTCCATTCTAGTGTAGAAGTATAGTTATAAAGAAGGTGATGTGTAAAATAATGAACTACATACTTGAATCTACTGCTAATAGTAAAATAATATGATTTTGTTCTATTTCTGATATTCTAAATACACAGTCTAATTCTAACAACAACTCTACGAAACAGATAAATATTCTTTCTGGAAAAACAACTATCTACTAAAAGAAAACATTTCAATACTCTGAAAAACATAAGTACTCTATTCATTTCATATTCCTATCATACTTCCTTCATTTAAACACACTAACTATGCTAGAGTACGATCTGGTTTAATCTAGATGGGGAAAAACATAGGTAGGATTATTTTTCATCAAAGAATAGATTCAACATCTAAAACAACTAAGAGATTTCAATCTTAACAGTTCACTATGTAACATATAAATCATTCATTATTTGTTCATACATAGATATAAACTTTAACAGAGAAATTAAAAGGTAGTAGAACCTGCTTTTAAAGCTAGATGACAACAGTGTTGGGAGGTCATTCCTCCCTACCAACTCCTGGAGAGCGCTTAGACAATGACTTCTCAGGACCCCCGAGCCTGTTCTGGTCTCCTTGGCTGGAACTAGGTGGAGCAATCAACAAAGTAGAATCAATACCAACTCTCCACACTACAGTAAGATCTTTCAGCTAGAAAGTTGTACTATATCACTTTTCCTGCAGTTTACCGCTCAAACACCTTCCTCAAAAATTCCCTTCGCAATGAATTCCTTGAAGTGCATTCACCTGAATGATTCTTCTCCTAGAATGAGCAGCCTCAGCTCTGTTCAATAGTATTTTTTATTAAGATTTCCTAGGTCTTTTTGGGATAGTTGTCATTAATTGAGCCACCTGCTCTGATCCCACTTTCTTGGGGGATCATGACCCCAAATGTAGGGAGGTTTCCACCTGCAAGATAAGAAGTGTTTGAGGATGCTGGCACTTGTCTATTTGCTCTCCACCTAGTCTCCTCCACCAACTTGACCAGTAACACTCTTTTTAACAGCTCTCCCAAGCTGTTGTCTCCACTTTTATTTATTTAAAATTAAAATATTCAGAATTACATTCCACATCCTGACTCTACTAAGTCATTAGTTACAACTTAGCATTAAATTTAACATAATGTCTTGGAATAAAATCAAAATAAGATAATATTATTTTGCAAAATTGGGGCATGTGACACCATTCATATATAAATATGTGGTAACTCTCACCATCATCCAACTTAGAAAGTAGGTGTTATTAAAAATCTCACCAATGAAGCTGAAATATTTTTTACCCAAAGCATCTAAAGTAAGAATTGGACCACCTGATAAGGGTCTTAATGTGATCCACCTAGCAGTTCGCATCTTGTCGACTTCGACAGGTTCAACAATGACCTTGACAAGTCTAAACCTTGACACAACCTCGATAGGTGTCGTATATTGACATGCAAAGCCGAATTCAACGTATCAACATGACTACGATAGAATGTCTCTCTGTCTTCTAGTTTACTGCAATAGTTGAACTTCCGAAATGTTATAAATTCCTTGTAATTGAACGTAACAGGTAGTCACCTAAGCATCTTAGAATTCTATATAAGCATGTACACTATTGTAATATACAAGTTAATCAATTGATCAATTAATCATAAAGAGAGTAGTGTGCATCATATAGTAGTATAACAGATATTGCTTCGAATTCTTACATTTTGTCTATGTGCATAATTTTTGTCTATGTAGTGTATTTCCTACTTTGCTTATTCTTTATATGATTCTGCCATAATAGTACTCAATTCATTCATTCAAACTGTTTTCCCCGGCGTGCACCTGGGTGTGATCCGGATCATTGGTATCAAAGCAGATTCAGAGCTTAATTTGTGTAGACACTTCTATCGAAGTTACCAGACTTATTCCTATTCAAACACGCTCACAAACTCAACAGCAGAAGCATACACTACCTCTGACTTCAGAGAAGATGGCCAAAGAAGCTAACAATAGACATACAACTAAACACACAAAGCAACTCATAGAAAAAGAAGTGGCTTTCCAATGAACTAAAATGTTCACTGAGTTCAACAAGATTCTCATGGGATTCGCTTCAATATCTGGAGAATCCTTGACGAGACCTCACTCCGATAAAATCATCCACTTCAAAGTGCAAATGAATATGGACATACCGAATCTTGAAGGAAAGATTGATGAAGAATCTATTTATAATTGGGTACAACAAATGGAATCTTACTACTCCATGAATCAACTCTCCGAAGTAGAAAATATCACCATTGCACCTTTAAATATGTCAACCTCCGTACACTGTTGGTGGGAGAATCTATCAACAAAGATGGAACAAGAAGGAGACCCCATAGACACATGGGATAAATTTTTTGCATAAATCCGAAAGGAGTTCTACCCACCCAATTAGATTGAACAATGGTATAATAAGTGGCAATAGCTAAGGAAATGGAAAGAACAGTCCATGAAAATTTACACCGACAAGTTCTATGGACTCATGGATATACTTGGTGTCCAAGAAGAAGAGAAAATTCTTGTCCTGAAGTACGTCCATGGATTATTCTCGTACATTCAACAAGAGATCAAGTTTAAGAGTATTAGTATGCTTGTAGATGTATTTCACTATGCCAGCAAGATTGAAGCTAAACAAAAAGGAAAAAAATGTTTTGTGACAAAGCTGACAAGACGACCATCCAACATGAAGTCTGTAACCGAATCCGATAATTCAAGACACCCTTCTCAGCTGACTCTACCAAATCCCAACTATAATAAGAAGAAATTTCAAGAATAAAAGAGGGAACATAGTAACTAAACCCCTACCAGGAAATGGTGTGATTATCACAACCCCTACCAGGAAATGGTGTGATTATCACAATTCATCATGGCATGATACATCAGAATGCAAAGCTCGTAAGACAATTTTGGAAAAATTGTCGACATCTGACTTGTCCAATAAATCCCTGGTAGAATTTGACCTAGATGAATTGACCCTTTTGATATCGATATCAACCTCCTCAACAACCTCAACTATGGTCGGCAAGGAGGAATGAGAGTGCCTGTTCCATACATAGATATGGGTTCAAAAAAATCCACTACATCTGATTGTGGATAACATTAGCTAGAAGAACTTCATTTATGAAGATCTTGTGAAGAAAATTGTTCTTGTCACCACTCCACATCCTCAGCCTTACAATATTTGTTGAATAAAGGATGGACAGTAACTAAGGATCACATGCCAATGCAGACTTGCCTACTTCATTAATCCTTTTGAAGATGAAGTGCTATGTGGCGTGGAACCACTATATGTAGCCGACACCTTGTTTGGGAAACCTTACTTGTGGGATCAACATAGTACATATTAGTCATGACCTTAGAAGGTGATTTTCAAAGTACGAAACCAATGGTATGGCATACCAGAGTGACAACCCACAACAACGGTTGCTATGATGTCTTCCAAACAAACAAAGGTGCTAATCAAGAATGCTAAAAAATTTGCATTGATTATGATAAAGCCTCAGCATCCAAGAATACTGCACCAATGAGTCGACTCACCGACCAATGCATCTCCTGACAACAACAACAGATCGACCAAATTCCTAAGGAATGCCATAACATATCTCAAGGTCCAAACAAAGTACCTCTACATTGTCAGGTAAAACACTCCATTGAACTTTTTCCAGGTTCTTCTTTACCTAATGCATCTATTTATAGAAGACCCATTCTCTAAAATGAAGAGATCCATAGACAAATCCATGATTTGATTAATAAAGGACATATC
This sequence comes from Pseudotsuga menziesii, assembly GCA_001517045.1. Classification (NCBI taxonomy): domain Eukaryota; kingdom Viridiplantae; phylum Streptophyta; class Pinopsida; order Pinales; family Pinaceae; genus Pseudotsuga; species Pseudotsuga menziesii. The sequence goes on along the minus strand of LPNX010385084.1, from coordinate 263,605 downwards.
TGATCCAACTCCTCTCCTTGTGGAAGTCCAATCATCCTTGTTCCAAAGAAAGATAGGACTTTGCGCGTGTGGAATGCCCATTAGGCTCTCAACAATACTTCAATGAAGAACATATACCCTCTTCAAAGGGTAGACGAACTCATCGAAAGTCTGAAAGGTGATAAGTTCTTTACGAATCTCGACCTCAAGTTAGGATACCATCAAATTCCAATCAAGTCCACTAATGTATGGAAAATGACTTTCAAGACCAAAGAAGGATTACTTGAATGGTTAGTCATGCCTTTCGGCTTAACCACTGCACCTGTGACCTTCATGAGATATATGGAAGAAATTATACGGCCTTTCATCAGCAAGTGTGTCATTGTCTATCTCGATGATATCTTGATTTTCAGTTGATCATGGGAAGAACATTTCAGATAGCTTCGACACTCTCCAACAACATCGGCTATATCTGAACATGGACAAATGCTTATTTATGATGGACAACATCAAATATTTGGGGTATGTATTTGACTCTAAATTCATTCACGTCGACCCAGAAAAACTATAGATCCTCAAAGATTGGCCCATTCCTCAAAACATTCATGAATTGAGAATTTTTCTTGGTTTGGAGAATTTTTTTGATGGTTCATACTCGGATTCAGTCACATTGCATGGCCTATGAATCAGTTGAATAAGGGAAATGTGAAAACTGTCTTCAAATGGACACTGACACAACAACGAGATTTTGATAAAATGAAAAACAAGATTTGCACTACACCATTACTCGTGTTACCTGATTTGCATCAACCTTTTGATATTGATACAAATGCATCGGAATCTACCCTCGACACAGTGATCACTCATTCTGGTCACCCAGTTGCTTTTCATTCTGAAACTTTAAACAACACTTTCATAAGGTATTAGACATTTGAAAAGGAACTATATGCCATTGTGCAATCTCTTAAGCAATGGAGACACTACATTCTTGGAAAGGAAACAATCAGTCTCACTGACCATAAGCCTTTACAGTTCACCTCATCCTAGTTGAAATTATAGACAACTTGACAACTCAAATGGATTAATTCCCTGCAACAATTTCAGTTGGTAATTAAGTATAAAAAAGGTAAATCCAATGTCGCATCCGATTGTCTTAGTTGACCACCCATTACTCTAATTTATGCAATGATGAGTTTGCATGGTTACGACACCACTACTTGTCTGCAATTGTATTTGGTAGACTATGAATTATCTGCAATTTATCAACAGATTCAGACTGACACACTTTATACTACCAACTACTTTGTGAAAGATACATTTTTATACAAGCTTGGACAACTTTGTGTACCAACCGATGAGCACAGACAAAAGCTCATTTGGGACACGCACTACAGCAAGAATGTGGAACATTTTGGATTCACAAAAACACTTGTTATCCTCAAGAAATATTTTTATTTTCCTTCACTTAAATATGACACCAACAAGTACATTCAATTGTGCATAGTTTGTGACATTTCTAAACCGTTGATTCGATGACAAGAAATGTACACACCTTTTCTAGTTCCTCGTCGACCATGGGAATCTATTTTTATGGACTACTTGATGGGATATCATACTACCAAACATAAACATGACGCGATCTTAGAAGTATTTGACATATTTTCCAAGATGGTTATAGTCATACCATGCAAGAATAATACGATATCACAACAGATTTCCTAGGTCTTCTTCGAACATGTTTCAAAACACTATGGTCTTTCGACGACCATCATTTCTGATAGAGATTCCAGATTTGTCAGCACCCTTTGGAAAATTATTTGGCAACAGTTTGACACAACAATTTCTTTGTCAACATCCTTCCATCCTCAGATAGATAGATAGACGAAAGTTGTGAATTGCTTGGTAGTAAAATTGCTTCTCATGTACAACCACAAGCATCATTGGACATGGGATGACAGTCTTCCATACATACGACACAAATACAATTGTGCTCAACACAACTCTACAAGAAATATTCCATTTGATATATGTTATGGATTTCAACCCTCAGTTCCCATCAACTTGATCAGTCCTTCGACACAGTCAAATGATACCGACTTCGAAGGACGAGAAGTTGAAAAAGCATTGAACTTCAGAGATCAAATTTACAACATTCAAAAAAAATCACAGGAAGATTTTCAATGACCTAATGCAAAAGCTAAGGCCCGACATGATCAACATCATACCCCTCATTCATTCCAAATTGGGGATCAAGTATGGTTACATCTAAAGAAGGAGCACTTCACCGGTCCATACATAAAGCTGAAACCTTTGCGATATGGTCCATATAGTATCCTTAAGCATATTGGATAAAAAAAATCAGCTCAACATTCCTGCATGCCTTGGTCTACATCCTGTCTTCAATATGGATGTACTTCGGCCATACCATGCACCATTGTTGGAACAAAACGACTTGCAAATAGTAGAACCTGAAGACATCCATCCAGATGTTCCAGATACTCTTCCTTGTGAGACCATCATGGGATGACACATACTCCATACAAGGACGAACTCCATTAGCTTCTTTCAAGTGGCTAAAGCCGACCCGCTCCTAGCATTGACGAAATTAGTACTCTGCTACTGAACTCGCCAACAAGTTTCCTCAACTGAAGGAGTACACAATGGAGACTATTCTTTCTTAAGGAAGGAGGAATGATCCACCTAGAAGTTGGCATGTTTTCGACCTCAACATGTTCAACATCGAATTTGACAAGTCCAAACCTCGACAGGTATCAAATCTCAACATCAAGTACCGACTTCAACATCTCAACACGACTATGATAGAATTTCTCTCTATATTCTAGTCATCTGCGACGGTTGAACTTCCAAATCATTATAATATCCTTGTAACTGAGTGGAATGGGTAGTCACCCAAGTGTATCAGCATTTTATATAAGCATGTACACTATTGTAATATATAATTTAATCAATTTATCAATCAATCAGAAAGAGAGTATCATGCATCATAGTAGTATAACAAATATTGGTTTGAATTCTTTCAGTTTTTTTCTGTGTGCATACTTTCTATCTATGTAGTGTATTTTCTACTTTGCTTATTCTTTATATGCTTCCACCATAATAGTACTCTATTCATTCAGTCATACTATTGTCCCTGGCGTGCACTTGGGCTCGACCCAGATCATAATGAAGAATGGTTGCAATAACATACACATCAACAAAAAAATCAATTAAGTGCATAATGGAAGACACATCCAACATGCAATGGAGGTCTTGAGGATATAACTACCATACATCAGGGGAACCAATGATAGGATTGAAAAAGTAATAAATAATCATAGCATTATGGTAACTTCACTCCTACAAACACCATAAAAAGTTTGGTTAAGTTGGTAAAATACTTTATGGATCCGAGGGAACAAAAGAGGATATAAATATTGTATTCTTGTAGCTTAGTTTACAATGAGGAAACATTCATGTCATTATAGATCCAATTAGAAGAGAATGCTATTGATATATCAAAAGACAGAGTATCTAAATTGACCCTCATAGAACACTCACATATCACTTCCCATAAAAATTGTGTAGAAAACACAAATTAATCAAATGAAAAGATAACAACTTATTTAAAATTAAATGAATCAGAAATGTTGAGTTATTTAAATGGTAACAAGTTCTTTGATATATTTACACCATTTACAACCTACAATGGACTCTTTACACTCATTATACAACTACTTTTACCCTATCTCTTTATCCATTATTTACCATATTCTTAGTCTAAGTTAACATCTTTTAAGTAGGTACTATTCACATATCGAAGAACTAGCAATTTTGATACTAATTAATTATATATAAAGATGTGTTAAGATTCTCCTTATATATATATATATATATATATATATATATATATATATATTTATTTATTTATTTCCATTATTCTCTTCCTTGCAAAGTTTGAAGAATATTTATTACTTATAGTTTGCAAATTTATGGAGAATGAGTATTTAATTCATGAATTTTTTAGGCTACGAGTGTTTGACCAATATAAACTAACTATAAGATTTACATTTATTTGACAAAGAATATATAAAAAACTATAATTTGAAATATCATCTCTATTTTCAAGAATTCATAATTCTTTATTATAGTTTTATGAAAAAGAACGTTAAATCATAATTTAATTCAATATGATTAAAAAGTACAATAACATATATTTATATATTTATTTTAACTTAAGATAATGTAAATCTCATTTATATTAGAATGGCATACACCATATAATATGTGAATGTTAGACAAACATTTTATATCTCCATTAAATTAGATTACATACCTATCCTTAATCCTTAGTGTACAATATATCTCATTCACTGATTTAATCTAAGTAAAAAATATCTCATATAAATGTTCATGCATAACTTATATACAACCTTAAAAATGTGATATTAAAAAATACAAACTTATATTTTTTATAACTTTAAAACAAATGAGGCTTAAGAAAAACATTAAAACAAATTAAATTTTATAAAAGTATAAGTAACGATTAAATAAATTATAAACATTAAAGGTTGGGAAATAAAATTTGAAAGTAAATAAAAAAATAAATTTGATCTTTCACTTCAGCAATTCCCAAACATGACGTCAGCACCTTCATACGGGAATTTAACGCTTAGCAAGATGCTTGCAATAGGAAACCTATCTTCTAAGATACACCTTACATTCTGCAAAATTGAAGAGATGGCTTTGATACCATTTTTAATTTGCAGAGATGGAAACAACTCATGGAAAGAAATTGTAGAGATTTGTATTATATTGGAGCTGAAATGCTCAAAATATTATAGAATTGAACTCCCGATATATACTGGATCACTTGGATTACTTAAAGTATCCGCCACATTAGGATCACAGTGGGACTAAGAAACATTTGCAGGAATTCAACCCAAATGCGCAGGCTTGTAAATACTTGACTACTACATAAAGACTCAAATGCTTCATGAGAGGGATCATAGAAAGACCCTTTGTTTTTTCTCCGACTCAGAATAAATGATTTCTCGTTTCTTTATATAGAATTTTCACCTGATGCGTTGTTACTCGTAAACTGGAAAATGATAGTTACTAAGGTGTTGTACTAGATCTCAACGATATCTTGATTTTCAGTCGATCATGGGAATAACATTTCAGATAGCTTCGACAAGTCTTCGACATTATCCAACAACATCGACTATATTTGAACATGGGAAAATGGTCATTTATGATGGACAACATCAAATATTTGGGGGTATGCAATTGACTCTAAATGCATTCACGTCGACCCAAAAAAAGTACAGATCCTCAAATATTGTCCCATTCCTCAAAACATTCATGAAATGAGAAGTTTTCTTGGTTTGGATAATTTTTTTTGATGGCTCATAGTCGGCTTTAGTCACATTACATGGCCTTTAAATCAATTGGCTAAGGGAGATGTGAAAATTGTCTTCAAATGGACACCGACACTGTTAACACCCAAAAATGGTTCACTACCTCATCTACCCCATTACATGGCTCATTCGTCCATTTTCCTACCATGTTTCCATCAAAAACCCATAAAACCATCTAAAAAGTCTCCAAAAGGCTTAAAATGCCTCCAAAAGGCCATAAAACCCTTTTTTCCTCCAAAAAATATCCAAAATTCCTCTAAAAAAGTAAAAATCTCCAAAAAAGAAGAAAAAATATAAAATAATGAGGAAAAGGAGGAAAAAACCCTAAACAGCTGAAACCCTAAATAGCTGACCTAAACCGCATGGTTTTTCAAACTATAAATAAGTGATGGAAACACCTTATTTCACATCCACAATCACAAGTATCCTGCCTCTGCCAAAATTTCTCTTGAAACCCTAGCTCACCATTGAGCTGCTTTCACCATTGAGAGCCCCTTTTGGCCCATTTCCACCATCGGAGAAAGAGAAGGAGTAGCTTGGATCTCGGAGCCACCGACTCGGACCAGCGCAACGGGCTTCACCAACAACCACATTGGAGGTAACATCAATAAAAATCATTCTTTACTTTTTATTGTTTTGCTTCATGAACATGTTTAGATTAGTTTTTACTTCTGTTTAGCATTTTTAATTCATCTATCATTGAAATGCTACTAAGGAATCCATTTTCCTTAGTAGGTGCTCATTCGCACAAGCTAGGGGTAAAACCCTAGCAACAGTTTTGGCGACTCCGCTGGTTTTTATTTTATTTTATTTCCTGTTTTGTCCTTTCGACTGTCGTTTTCGGCCGCCGTAAACCGCAATTTTTTCCTCTACAGTCCCGTCCCAACCACGTCTTTCAGGCCCTAACCTGCGACCCGACCGCGGCTTTCATACTTTTTCCGACGCTCTGCCAGCGGTTTTAAGTCTGATACCTACGATCCGACCGCGGCTAACCAGCCTGCTTGCTGCGATCCAAACGCGGATGTTGGCCGTTTTACCTGCGCCTCGACCGCGCCTTTCCAGCCCTTAGCTGCGACCCGATCGCGTCTGTCGTTCGACCGCCGTTGTTGTCCAGAAAGCTGCGACCTGTGCGCGCCTGTTTCCTTCAAACCCGCGGTCCGACCGCGCGATTTCGCCCCAGACCCACGATCTGACTTTTGCACTTGTTTCTATTTTTGAACCCAGCCCCTTTGCTGCCATATTTTCTGCACCTGCACAGCCATCTGTTCTACCTGCAGCCCTACAGCCTTCCTGTCCCCCTTTACAGAATTTTTTAAATTTCAGCATTGTTTATTCAGAAAATTTTTTGCATGGTAAAATTTTTTCATTCAGTATTATTGTTATTGAGGAAGTTGCCCCCGTGGTGTCTGGCACTTCTCTTCTGGGTTCATAACCTCACAAGCACACAATCTGTCACCTAATTCAAGTGAGACTTAAAAACTACTTAACTCAACCAACATTCTAACCCCACTTGGGGAACACAAAAGAATTTTTGTAGTTAGGTAGGATCGAGGGGATAGGCTTCCAATAACACCCCTCGGTTACTTACACTTGAGACATAGTTGTTGTCCATTAGGGAACCAAAATCCCCTAGTATTTTTTGACACGGTCACAACCAGTTTATCAGAGGGCCTCTTCCTTAGGAGGGTTGAAGTCGTGAGATTGGTTCCGGAGGTCTGAGTGGAATACCGAACTCCATTCAGTAACTGAAGGGCTACCTTTCGCAGTTCTCGGAATATCCCTGTATAGGGGTATTGCAGTCAAAGGACCAAGCGGCAGATTTACCTTTCTGGACGTGTCATGAACGGGGTATCTTAGTTGTCATTCTTCTAGGATTTGACTACCCAGTGTCCCTCCCGGTAGGGGGATACCTTAGCCACTTGGCTCTCCTATTCATATTGTTTGACTTGGATTTCATCACCTTGCAGAGGATATGTTTATTTGAGTCATAATACTTTTAGTTAGGTGTTTGCATGCTCCCTTACCTCCTTTTGGTCTAGTGAGTCCACTGTTTTTTATTTTTAGAAAACCTGCTCCTTATTGGTATTCTGACCATTTTTGTTGACACTCCGCCTATTGTAGCACAGCTGTTACAGTGGGTGTTTTGAGTTGGTTGTTGGCCTGAGTGCCCTATTTTTTGAGCTCTCCTTCTGCACACTCAGTTGCATTAGGGTTTTTGAGCTATTTTGTAGTTACCTCAACCCACAGAGATTTGACACCATTTGTCACCATTGAGTCTCCAAGACATTCTCGGTGCCTTAGAGGTGATCCCCCACAGCACAGTTCACTTGACACCACCCGTCATAGACACAGATCATCATCACTTGATACCACCCATCATAGATCTCGAGCCTTGTCACTTGAATCCACTTGTCAGCGGCATAGGACTCCGTCACCAGATACTGACGCCCCTTATTTTACCTCCGACTCAGAGCCAGAATCCAAGAACCCCCTTTACACTGCCCCCACTAGCCCCATGGCTGGCGTGACTCCCACTCCCATCTTGGTAGGGACCGTCGGTGGCACATCCACCACTACACCAGTTATCACACCTGCCATGGGTATGCCCTCCATGGGGCCCCCATCTACCGTTCCCCTCACGGCACATATTCCTGCAGCAGGAATACCTATTCCCACTCCATTAGTGGCTCATACTACCCATGGTGGTGCAGGACCATCCCATACCACCTTAGTTCCCCCATTTGGGGGCAACCTCCCTCACATGACCCCTCCACTTGGGGGCATCGGCCCCAACTTGGTTCAACCCACTACTGTGTCACATCCTTCGTCCAGTTTGCCATTCATGGCTAGCCTCAACCTGCCTGACCTAGCCAAATTAACCAACGACCCCATCCGACACGACCCTACGTGGCCTCACATGCCCACCAAGCTCCCCTCTGACATCCCTAAGTTCGAGGGGAAGGCAGGTGAAGACCCACAAAACCATATCATGTCCTTCCATCTATGGTGTTCCTCCAACTCCATAGTAGACGACTCCATTTGCCTCCGTTTATTACAGCGCACTTTCACTGGCTCTGCTGCCAAGTGGTATATCGAGCAACCCCATGGAACCCATGCCACCTTTACTTCCCTTGCCTTGACCTTCCTATAGTTCTTCCAGTTACCTATCCGCTATGACGCAGGCATTGAGATCCTCCTATCATGCAGACAGAACACGGCTACCCACATCACGGACCACATCCATGAGTGGCGTCGACGCCGTAGCTTGTGCAAAATCAAGTTAGATGACCGGATCTTCCTAGACTGGTTTCTCAAATCCCTCCTTCCTATCATTGCTAAGGATGTAGCATCTGAAAGATCCCAGTCTAAGGAAGAGGCTATCCTTAAATCCCAACAGTTCGATCTCATTTACGCCCAGTCGGGTTATCTTTATACCATTATACCTGACGCCCCTCACGAAGATTCCTCCCAGCACGATGCGCCGGGGGCATCCCACGCTGCCGACGGCATCATTGGTCGTGTCTCTTCGCAGCCTCAGCCATTTTCCATAGCCCGTCCTACCCCTGGCCCTGATCCTTTGCGGGCTACCTCACAGTCTGGAACAACCAACCCGTATGCTCCCATGATACATCACCACCATTCCCATGGACCCTCATGTCCACCTCTGTGTTTCGGTCATATGACCTCCACTTACGCCCCCCCGGTCGCACCTCAGCCTTACTATCACCAGCAGGCTGCACCAGCTCCTCCGCCACCACAAGCCCAACCTCATTATTATCAGCCACAGCCAGCCCCTGCGGCAAACCCACAACCCGCTCCACAGCACTATCAGCAACCCCCTCAAGTAGCTGCACCCGTGTAGCCTCTACCTACATATCATCCACCGCAGCCTGCTCCCGCACCTGCGCAACCTTAGAATCCACCTGCTTCCCAAGGGCAAGTTTACGCCCAAGAAAACCCGTCGCAAAACCAGAACAACCAACGCAACCAGGGCCAACAAAACCGCGGCAGAGGCCGAAATCGTGGGAACAACCAACCTACCGAGCAAACTGGTCAACACCCTAATCCCCCTGCTAACAATAATGCGGCCCCTGCTAACCAAAAACCTGATCGCCCGCCTAAGCAGGCTAAAAACCCCAATTTGCGAACGAACTATCCTTGTTCTGTTTGCAGGGTCTATGGCCACTACACACATTTTTGTCCACATATGGAGCGAGTTCGACAACTTTTGGCTGTTGATGTACACCGCCAAGGACAGGAGGCTCCTCAAGCACCACCCAACCCCCCACAACCTCAGCAGCCACCTTTGGTGCTGCAAAACCCCTTACCAAACCAAGGCGTAGTGAACACTAAACCATTGGCTCCCCCTCAAGCTAACGCGCCCATCCAACAAATCACTTACGCTGCTCCTAATCAACCCATGTTTGACTCAGGTACCCACCATCTGTTGATGATGTCCTCCGATGAGGTCAACCTCCAGACTCGGCGGAACCAATATGGCTCCACCCTGGAAGCCCCTCCCGCCGATAACCCCACTAACGCTCATCCCACTAATCAGGCGTTACGTATACCTCCACCTCCACTAGATGGCGCTCCCAAAGCACCTCGTTTCCCACTTCGTCGTATCAACAACAACCCCAATGCGCGGGCTGCGTTAAACTACAACATTGTCGATGACTTAGCCCAATCCCCCGCAGCCATGTCTGCGTTAGAAGTCTTAAAAAACTTCCCTTCGCAGCGTAAGACTTTACTCTCAACCATTGAAGCTATCGATCCAAATGATTCGCAGTTAATGGCATTCGATTTGGACCAATCCGAACCCCGCCTGCCTTCCAATTTAGCATTCCAAGTTTCTGTTTCCATTCAGAATTTTGTCGTCCATCGATGCATTATTGATGAAGGTGCCTCTACATGTGTCATGCCCATCTCCATCTGGCAGAAAATGGGATCCCCCCCTCTCCAGTAGTCCTCTACTGCATTGCGAGCCTACGACGGCTATTCAGCTCAACCACAAGGCCTATTAACCAATGTCCCCGACCAGCTGGCTGGAAAAATGGTCCTCATAAACATCGAGGTTATCAATGCACAGCTTGATTATAACCTTTTACTTGGCCACAGCTACATGTATGCCATGCGGGCAGTTGCTTCTACCGTTTTTCGTATCATGATGTTCCCCCATGAGGGATGCGTGGTCAAGGTTGACCAACTCACTTACCACGATCCCAATGCCCCCGCGGCACCCGAAAATGTTCTCCCCATGGTTGAACAACCTGTTTTGGGTGCCACCAACTCATTCGTTTCTTCTATGGGGCTCGTTCTCCCTATGGTTGAACAACCTATTTCGGGTGCCACCACTTCATTCGTTTATTTTGTGGGGCCCGGAGTCTACTCAGACGCACCAATGACCTCAACCTTCCCATCTATTCCACCACCGTCACCTGCTACTGAAGTGTCCAACCTATGTACCCTGTCCCATAGCACGCGAACTCCTACTAATCAACCGCCCTTATTGCCTCAACCCCCTTTGGTACCGAGTCACATTGGTGCTACACCCATCCATACCATTCCTTTCCTCTTCCCCCCCTCAGGAGTAGTTAGCGCCCCGGTCATGGCCACTCTCAGCCTTCCGAGGTTAACCTTAGTATTACCCGTTTGGTATCTTTCGCCTCCCATTTGTCCGCCGACACCGGACGTCGTCCTGCAACTGGTGCAACCCATTGTCACTACTAGTCAACCACCTCCCGGTGTCGTTACCCCGTCATCCTCCGTGAAACCCCCCCCTCCTCTTACCAAACCCACTGGGGGCAGAGGCCCCCAACCTTACACTGCTGTCCCACCTCCTAAGACAGTAAAAAACCCCCCTGTGTTTCGTGCTCCTTCCAAATGCGTGCTGTGCGACGAGTTGGGCCATGCAACTCACCTATGTCCTCAGTTACTGGCATTACAGAAATACATGCAAATGCTTGACGACGATCCCAATATCCCGGTTGTCCATCTAGATTCCACCCCTAAGCCTCGCGACAAATCCCTGCGTACTAACCACTCCTATGCCTTGTGCGATGTTTACGGGCATTACTCCCATCACTGTCCCGATCTCCCTGAGTACAGAGCAGCTCTCTTTGAGATGAACAATCTGGATCTTGAGACGACACCCCTCACCATTGAGGAAATCCACCCCCCAGACACTCCCCCCTCCGGAGAGGTTGAGACCATTTATATGTTCTCTTCCATCACTACTCCCTCGTAAACCGATTTGATGACACAAACATTCCGTACTGATGAGGAAATTCTTGAAGCTCTCACTGCCCCAGATTATCCCTGGGATGACATGCACCATCGTTCCTACTTCCTCCCAGATGAACCCTCCTCTAACACTGCTCCTCAATTTGCAGTTGAATCCAAAGACTTCCTTCTCCCGAAGGTCGACTGGTTCAAGGACCCTATTCCTGCTCCTGATGCCTTCGAAGAGGGTAACATGGCCAACATCTCAGCTGTTATTCAAAATGATATCACTGCCCCCGGAGGCACCCCCGAACTCATCGCTTTAGGAGCATCTTGCACTGAGCAGGAAATCGAGGAGTACAAAACACTCTTCAAAGAATTCTGTGATGTCTTTGCCTGGTCCTATACCGAAATGCCTGGCCTTTACCCTACCATTATAGAGCACCACATTGACACATGGCCTGATGTACCCCCCGTTCGTCAGAAACAGCGTCCCATTCATCCCTCAAAACTCCCAGCTGTAAAAATAGAGATTGAGAAACTTTGCACGGCAAGATTCATTTATCCTATTGCCTATACCACATGGGTTTCAAACCCTGTTCCTGTCAACAAAAAACAAGGCACCCTTAGAGTATGCACTGACTTCCGAGATCTAAACCGCGCCTGCCCCAAAGACAATTTCCCTACGCCATTTATTGACCAGCTCATCGATGCGTGTGCGGGGCATGAAGTCCTCTCGTTCATGGACGGTTTTTCCGGATACAATCAGATACAAATCCGAAAGGAAGACCAATACAAAACCGCCTTTACTACCCCATGGGGCACTTTTGCCTATCGTGTCATGCCTTTTGGCCTCAAAAATGCTGGTGCCACATTCCAGCGGGCCATGACCTATTGCTTTCATGATTTGGTCCAAATCCTGCTCGTATACCTAGATGACCTTACAGCTCGTTCCCGAAAACGATCAGACCACCTTAACGACCTTCGGCAAGTTTTTCTGCGTTGTCACAAATACCAAATCCACTTGAACCCACACAAGTGTGTCTTTTGCATTCCGGCAGGCCGATTGTTGGGTTTCATTATTTCCCACAAAGGAATTACTGTTGATCCCCTGAAAGTCCAAGCCATCTTAGACCTTCCCCCTCCCCAAACGCTCCGACAACTCCAAAGTCTGCAAGGGCGATCCAATTTCCTTCGACGCTTCGTTCCTGATTATGCCACAACCGTTCACGGTTTCTTGCGCCTACTCCGTACCCAAATACCCTTTGTCTGGGATGAGCAAGAAGAAGCTGCATTTGAAGCCCTCAAGAAAGCTCTCACACAAGCCCCCTTGATCTCCCCTCCGGATTTCTCTCAAGACTTCATCCTCTACGTCTCGGCATCTGAGTATGCGGTGTCCGGAGTCTTGGTTCAAGAAGACACCTCATGCCAAGAACATGTCATTTACTACATCATCCAGACCTTGTCCGACCCACCCCTACGTTACCCATATGAGGAGAGACTAGCCCTAGCAGTGGTCTTTTCCGTCCAAAAATTGTGACACTACATTTTTCTTAGTCATACCACAGTCGTCGCCGACTCTAACCCCATGGTATATCTCTTAAACTGGCGGCTCCTGCAAGGTCGTGTGGCTAAATGGGTCATTATCCTCCAGGAATATGACCTCACGTTCCGAACACCTAAAATCACTAAAGCCCTTGCGTTTTCCCAGCTCATCACAGATCTCCCTTCCTTTTTCCCGGCCCCACCTATCTCCGAGGAGTTACCCGATAATCACCTGTTCACTATCTCATCCGATGACCCGTGGTACGGTGATATCTTGTTATACCTGCGCGCGCAGAAGTTCCGACCCACAGTCACTCGTAACGGACGTCGTCGTATCCATCACCATGCCTCTTGCTACCTCCTCCTAGGAGATGTCCTTTACCACCGAGGAGTCAACACAATTCTTTGTCGTTGCCTTACACACGAGGAAGCTGAACAAGTCCTTAATGATTGTCATAGCGGTGCCTGCGGTGGCCATTTCTCAGGGATGGCCACTGCCCAAAAGGTTGTCTGCGCCAGATACTTCTGGCCCACACTTTTCATCGACTGCATCACTGCGGTCAAGCATTTCCATAACTGCCAAGTTTTTCCCCCCAAGGCCCGGACACCACCTGCTCCGTTACACCCAGTCGTCACCGTTGGTCCTTTTTGTAAGTGGGCCATCGACTTCATGGAGTGTAGACCCTCCTCTACGAACGATCATAAGTACATCGTTGTTGCCGTCGATTACTTCACCAAATGGGCGGAAGCCATGCCCACCTTCAATTGTACCGCTGAAACTGCTGCCCGTTTCTTCTTCAACCATGTTATCACTCGATTTGGGGTCCCTAAACAGTTCGTCTCGGACCATGGATCACACTTTGAAGATTGCGTTTGGCACGAGTTATCCACCTTCCTCAAGTTTGAAGACCAATTTTCCTCCGCATACTACCCTCAAGGGAATGGTCAAGTAGAAGCAGTGAACAAAATACTGAAAACCATAATCCAACGCAATGTTGATCGGCATAAGTCCAATTGGCACCATATGCTATTCCCTGCCTTATGGGCTTACCATACCTCCACCAAGACCGCCACTGGTTTTACCCCATTTCATTTAGTTCACGGTGTAGAGTTTGTCCTCCCCATCGAGTGTCAGATACCTACCTTACACATCGCCGTTGAGATTCTCCCTGATACCTCCCCCCTTGAGCAATGTCTGCTATCCCTTGAATAAGCCGATGAAGATCATCGTGCTACTCTCCAGAACATCGAAGCTGCCAAAAACCGCTCTAAAGCCAATTATGACAAACATGTTCACCCTCGAACTTTCCTCGCAGGGGACCTGGTCCTCGCCTATGACCAAGCCCACGACAAAACTGGTAAGGGAAAGTTTGAGTCCATGTGGCAAGGCCCTTACATTGTGCAAACTTGCCTCGCCAAGGGGGCATACATTTTAGCCGACTCTGAAGGCCACCCTTTATGCAACCCCTGGAATGGGTTGTATCTTAAACGTTTCTACCCATAACCGCAACCGCAACCTCATTGGTCCGCATTGGACAGTTTTCTCTCTTTTTTGTTTTTCACCTTTTTTACCATAATCTCACATTCATCATTTTTGCATGCCCACAGATGGACCCCCTTCCACCTTGTTACATTGGCTTCACTGATGGCGCAAGCCGCTGGTCTCCCAACCTGGCTTCTGCAGCATGGGTCTTATACTCCCCTTCCAACGAACTGATTCACCTTGACAGAATATGTATAGGTGCTGCTACCAATAACCAGGTGGAGTATGATGCTGTGACCGGTCTCCTAACTGCTGCCCTCCAGATGGGCATACGTCACCTTCATGTGTTCTTGGACTCCTAGCTACTTGTCTCACCTCCTAAGACAGTAAAAAACCCCCCTGTGTTTCATGCTCCTTCCAAATGCGTGTTGTGCGACGAGTTGGGCCATGCAACTCACCTATGTCCTCAGTTACTGGCATTACAGAAATACATGCAAATGCTTGACGACGATCCCAATATCCTGGTTGTCCATCTAGATTCCACCCCTAAGCCTCGCGACAAATCCCTGCGTACTAACCACTCCTATGCCTTGTGCGATGTTTACGGGCATTACTCCCATCACTGTCCCGATATCCCTGAGTACAGAGCAGCTCTCTTTGAGATGAACAATCTGGATCTTGAGATGGCACCCCTCACCATTGAGGAAATCCACCCCCCAGACACTCCCCCCTCTGGAGAGGTTGAGACCATTTATATGTTCTCTTCCGTCACTACTCCCTCGTCAACCGATTTGATGACACAAACATTCCGTACTGATGAGGAAATTCTTGAAGCTCTCACTGCCCCAGATTATCCCTGGGATGACATGCACCATCATTCCTACTTCCTCCCAGATGAACCCTCCTCTAACACTGCTCCTCAATTTGCAGTTGAATCCAAAGACTTCCTTCCCCCGAAGGTCGACTGGTTCAAGGACCCTATTCCTGCTCCTGACGCCTTCGAAGAGGGTAACATGGCCAACATCTCACCTGTTATCCAAAATGATATCGTTGCCCCCGGAGGCACCCCCGAACTCATCGCTTTAGGAGCATCTTGCACTGAGCAGGAAATCGAGGAGTACAAAAAACTCTTCAAAGAATTCCGTGATGTCTTTGCCTGGTCCTATACCGAAATGTCTGGTCTTGACCCTACCATTATAGAGCACCACATTGACACATGGCCTGATGTACCCCCCGTTCGTCAGAAACAGCGTCCCATTCATCCCTCAAAACTCCCAGCTGTCAAAACAGAGATTGAGAAACTTCGCACGGCAGGATTCATTTATCCTATTGCCTATACCACATGGGTTTCAAACCCTGTTCCTGTCAACAAAAAACAAGGCACCCTTAGAGTATGCACTGACTTCCGAGATCTAAACCGCGCCTGCCCCAAAGACAATTTCCCTACACAATTTATTGACGAGCTCATCGATGCGTATGCGGGGAATGAAGTCCTCTCGTTCATGGACGGTTTTTCTGGATACAATCAGATACAAATCCGAAAGGAAGACCAATACAAAACCGCCTTTACTACCCCATGGGGCACTTTTGCCTATCGTGTCATGCCTTTTGGCCTCAAAAATGCTGGTGCCACATTCCAGCGGGCCATGACCTATTGCTTTCATGATTTGGTCCAAATCCTGCTCGTATACCTAGATGACCTTACAGCTCGTTCCCGAAAATGATCAGACCACCTTAACGACCTTCGACAAGTTTTTCTGCATTGTCACAAATACCAAATCCTCTTGAACCCACACAAGTGTGTCTTTTGCTTTCCGGCAAGCCGATTGTTGGGTTTCATTATTTCCCACAAAGGAATTACTATTGATCCCCTGAAAGTCCAAGCCATCTTAGACCTTCCCCCTCCCCGAACGCTCCGGCAACTCCAAAGTCTGCAAGGGTGATCCAATTTCCTTCGACGCTTCGTTCCTGATCATGCCACAACCGTTCACGGTTTCTTGCACCTACTCCGTACCCAAATACCCTTTGTCTGGGATGAGCAAGCAGAAGCTGCATTCGAAGCCCTCAAGAAATCTCTCACACAATCCCCCTTGATCTCCCCTCCGGATTTCTCTTAAGACTTCATCCTCTACGTCTCGGCATCCGAGTATGCTGTGTCCAGAGTCTTGGTTCAAGAAGACACCTCACGCCAAGAACATGTCATTTACTACGTCAGCCAGACCTTGTCCGACCCACCCCTACATTACCCATATCAGGAGAGACTAGCCCTAGCAGTGGTCTTTTCCGTCCAAAAATTGTGACACTACATTTTTCTTAGTCATACCACAGTCGTCGCCGACTCTAACCCCATGGTATATCTCTTAAACCGGCGGCTCCTGCAAGGTCATGTGGCTAAATGGGTCATTATCCTCCAGTAATATGACCTCACGTTCCGAACACCTAAAAGCACTAAAGCCCTTGCGTTTGCCCAGCTCATCACTAATCTCCCTTCCTTTCTCCCGGCCCCACCTATCTCCGAGGAGTTACTCGATAATCACCTATTCACTATCTCATCCGATGACCCGTGGTACGATGATATCTTGTTATACCTGCGCGCGTAGAAGTTCCGACCCACAGTCACTCATAACGGACGTCGTCGTATCCGTCACCATGCCTCTTGCTACCTCCTCCTAGGAGATGTCCTTTACCGCCGAGGAGTCGACACAATTATTCGTCGTTGCCTTACACACGAGGAAGCTGAACAAGTCCTTAATGATTGTCATACCGGTGCCTGCGGTGGCCATTTCTCAGGGATGGCCACTGCCCAAAAATTTGTCTGCGCCGGATACTTCTGGCCCACACTTTTCATCGACTGCATCACTGCGGTCAAGCATTTCCATAACTACCAACTTTTTCCCCCCAAGGCCCGGACACCACCTGCTCCGTTACACCCAGTCGTCACCGTTGGTCCCTTTTGTAAGTGGGCCATTGACTTCATGGAGTGTAGACCCTCCTCTGCGAATGGTCATAAGTACATCGTTGTTGCCGTCGATTACTTCACCAAATGGGCGGAAGCCATGCCCACCTTCAATTGTACCGCTGAAACTGCTGCCCATTTCTTCTTCAACCATGTTATCACTCGATTCGAGGTCCCTAAACAGTTGGTCTCGGACCATGGATCACACTTTGAAGATTGCGTTTGGCGTGAGTTATCCACCTTCCTCAAGTTTGAAGACCAATTTTCCTCCGCATACTACCCTCAAGGGAATGGTCAAGTAGAAGCAATGAACAAAATACTGAAAACCATAATCCAACGCAATGTTGATCGGCATAAGTCCAATTGGCACCATATGCTATTCCCTGCCTTATGGGCTTACCGTACCTCCACTAAGACCGCCACTGGTTTTACCCCATTTCATTTAGTTCACGGTGTAGAGTCTGTCCTCCCCATCGAGTGTCAGATACCTGCCTTACACATCGCCGTTGAGCTTCTCCCCGATACCTCCCCCCTTGAGCAACGTCTTCTATCCCTTGAACAAGCCAATGAATATCGTCGTGCTACTCTCCAGAACATCAAAGATGCCAAAAACCGCTCTAAAGCCAATTATGACAAACATGTTCACCCTCGAACTTTCCTCGCAGGGGACCTGGTCCTCGCCTATGACCAAGCCCACGACAAAACCGGTAAGGGAAAGTTTGAGTCCATGTGGCAAGGCCCTTACATTGTGCAAACTTTCCTTGGCAAGGGGGCATACATTTTAGCCGACTCTGAAGGCCACCCTTTATGCAACCCCCGGAATGGGTTGTATCTTAAACGTTTCTACCCATAACCGCAACCACAACCTCATTGGTCCGCATTGGACAGTTTGCTCTCTTTTTTGTTTTTCACCTTTTTTACCATAATCTCACATTCATCGTTTTTGCATGCCCACAGATGGACCCCCTTCCACCTTGTTACATTGGCTTCACTGATGGCGCAAGCCGCTGGTCTCCCAACTTGGCTTCTGCAGCATGGGTCTTATACTCCCCTTCCAACGAACTGATTCACCTTGACAGAATATGTATAGGTGCTGCTACCAATAACCAGGTGGAGTATGATGCTATGACCGGTCTACTGACTGCTGCCCTCCAGATGGGCATACGTCACCTTCATGTGTTCTTGGACTCCTAGCTACTTGTCTCCCAGCTCAACAACTACTACCAGGTGCGTGATCCCTGCCTATTTAGAAAATTCCTGCGTATAAAACAACTTAGCCGACAGTTTGAATCCATCATATTCACACATGTCCCAAGAGCTCACAATAGTGTCGCAGATCAAATGGCAAACAACGTCCTAGATTGGCATATCAATCACACTATGTAACACCTCCATCATGCATCATTATCCCATAGCATCTCATCCAAATATACCAAAAACCAAAAAGATTGCATTGCATCAACATTTTCATCCATAAACATAAACCATAAAACAACATTTGTATCCATAGGGGCATCCACGTGCCTAATCATACATACATCATGTCGCATCGCATAAAATACACAAGGGGCATCCACATGCCCAACAGCCTAGACTACTTGCATCCACGTGCAATACAAACCTAGAACACATCATAAAGCGCATCCACGTGCGTACAAATGAGACAACATCACAAAAAATGTGCATCCATGTGCATATATATATATATACAAAAAATACATGTTACAGAGCTATACATGTCCTGAGTACCCCTGTACTCAGCTATACAAATATATATATATATATACATCCCTAACACCTCAGAAGGTACATGTCGTAGCTACAAAACTTGGGGGGAGTCCCCTGCACTCCCTAAGGAGAGTCGTATCCTGCATCACTGCCAGTATCCGCTGCCTTTGAATCCTCCCCTCGCTCCTCCTCTGGCAGATCCTCCTCCCCTGCGGGCCCTGGTGCCCGTGCCCTCTCCGCCAAGAGAGCCACCTGGATCGCTATCGATCTGAAATCCTAGGGTGCCTGCATACACTCCTGAACCACATCCGGATGAAGGTCCCACCACCCCTCATTGATCACCCCAGTTAGCAACCGATCTAACAACACCCGTACGGATTCTAGTGCCCCCTCTGCATCCCGCCGATGCACCTTCCCCCGCCCAGGAAGAGCTGGAACCGCCACAATCCCTCTCCGCGCCACATACCCTGGCGGCGGCCTCGGGCCCACATCTGTAGATCAACCACTTGTCAGTAACAATATATCAAATGTCTATCATAGATATAAATTGACAATGCAATTAAACTATACATACCATCAGGTCCCCATGCCTGTCCTGGCGGTCGTGGTGCCTCCAGATCTCCTGTATAGTCCATGTCTCTATATGGGTAGTCATCCAGGGTCAACGGTAGCTGGAGCCACTGCAGGTACAGCTCCTGGGTAAAATATCGCCCAACATCGCCGCCACCATGGCGGCGCATCATCTCCCCCCACCGCACCATCTGTGGCTCCTGTACCCCTCCTGCTCTGATTGGCACTCGCGGCCACAGTGTGGGTACCCGCTCCATGAAAAATGCGCACAAGAACGAACCATAGTATAATCCCTTGCCAGATTCCTTCGCTGCGGTCAGTTGCCGCTGCACGTAGGTCAGGAACATCTGGCCCCAAGCATAATACACTCCACCCAACACATGCTCCACCAGCTGCATCTGGCCCCCAGACACCTTCTCAGGAGACTGGGACCCCAAAACATGCACCACACATGCCGCCATGGCCTGCACCACTGGATCCTGCAAATGTCTCACTAAGAGTGCATTCCTATGCACTTGATCCTCTGCCCCACAAAATCGCACCAGCATATCATCCATATCGATGTCCGCAGACACCCGCGGCTGAGTATCGGCCACCCTACCCAGACAGGGCAGCCCCGTCAAGAAGTATACATCAGAAAGGGTGAGGTCCACCCTCTCCCCCTGCACCCGAAAAGCATGAATGTCTGGCTTCCAGAAACTAACCAATCGGTTCAGTAACAATCCTGCTGACCGAATCATAGGTATCTACGCGAACTTCAGTAGTCCGAATAGCCCCAGCATAGACCGTACTCGGCGGTCCTCTCGGATGATGACCATAATCTCATCCGGCATCTCTCGTTCTCTCCATAGCACCTGCGGCATCCTGTCAATCACACAAAGACGACTCATCAGACTCACATCAAAAAAATGGACATTCCCCTTCATCCACAAAACCCGAACAGCTCGGCCCCCGACCGTGGCTATCCAGCCTACAGCCGTGGTCGGCAACCGCGGCTATCAAGCCTACAGCTACGGTCTAAGACCGCGGCTGTCAAGCCCACAGCCGCGGTCACCGACCGCGGCTGCCAGACCTGAACCCGCGGTCCCCCATGGCGACTATCAGACCTGAACTCGCGGTCCACCCGCGTGGACCGTACAAAATCATCCCCTGGGACCCACTACCCCCCCCCCCCCCCCCCCAACCCAAAAACAAAATAGGTATGAGTTTGACGGAATACCTGGCTCTCCCGAATCTGAAGTCCGCTGGTTGGATCGTCCAGAAACCACACCTCAGCTCTGGCCCACTCCGATCACGAGTCAAACTCAATAGTACAAATGACACATGTCATGTTGGACCCACTTACTATTTATAGTCCGTTGAATTTTTCCTTGTTTGGCCATTCTGAACCCATACGGAGTCCGTTTTCCGAACCGTTTCCACCATTGAAATCAGCAAGAGGAGACTGTCACAATGGTCACCTCATTGCATCATTTTTTCTACGTCAGTTTTCACCCATTTTTTAGACACCCCTAGTCACCTCGGTTTGAGCGCCACTTCGTCCACTCTCCACTTTTAACACTTTTTATATCGCCGGACACATTTTTCCGAGTTCGTGATGATGCTTGAGATCATTTCTCGCTCTCACTTGGTACAATTGTAACATTGCATCCCTACACCCTGCTGCCTCGATTTACGTGCCACATCGGCCGTCATCAGATTGTTCCACACTTTTTACATGAGCCATCCACTCCTGTCATACTGCAAATGTTTCATTATTTTGCCACCATTCATTCACCTTGCAAGGAGGCCCACCAGTGTTCCCCCCCACCCTCAGTCCTGGTCATCATAAATGTTCCTTGATTGAACACTTCCTCCTTGCCTGGCCATCCATTCAAAGTCTTCTTATTTGCTTTCAGACTCCTTAAAATTGAAAGCAACCACGAGCATGTACTGTCCTGGGCTCGTAAAATCCACATGACAGTACCATTCCATCATTTCAGAGTCTTCTTATTTGCTTTCAGACTCCTTAAAATTGAAAGCAACCACGAGCATGTACTGTCCTGGGCTCGTAAAATCCACACGACAGTACCATTCCATCATTTCAGAGTCTTCTTATTTGCTTTCAGAATCCTTAAAATTGAAAGCAACCATGAGCATGAACTGTCCTGGGCTCATAAAATCCACATGACAGTACCATTTTATATCCACACTTCTTTTAGTTCCCTAACCCATGAAGAAGTCCCCCCGTGTCTATTGGCGCTATGATCAATCCTCTCGGCAACACCTCCAATCAGGTCTCCTTTGTTCAGAGTATTCTGTAGTCTCCTGTCATTTTGACCACAGCTTGAGTTTCCCTCAGCCCATTCACCCTCAGGACAAATACAGCCATGATCCCTTTACCACCAGTCAGTTTCATATGCTGCCCGATCATCCCTGCCATCATACTCTGAACAAAGGAATTTTGAGTCCACCCACTCTACTTGCCTAGTTATTCCCCCCAGTTTACCACTCCTGCCATCAGTACTATCACAATTCGGTTTTTCACCTCGCACTCCTGTCAAGGAAACATCATTGCCTTGATAGTTGCAGGTCTCCCTCTGTCGACGACAGCCACTCTATTCCAGAGGATAGACCCAGAGGCCCCTGCGCCTTGGACCCATCACCATCTGTGGTGAGTGCCTATGGACCATTTTGAGAGGAGTCATCATTGCCTCTCTGAATGGTTGTTTCTCACATGCTCGACTTCAGCACCTTAATCGCATCGTTGAGAATCGCGCAGGATGTATGTCCTTTCCATTATGTGATGAAGACCCTGGATTTCCCCCGACTCTAGCACATTGGTGAGTCACTTTAGAACGCTCAGTTATATGTTCCCGTGGATGTCCGGGCTGCGTTGGCGATTGTATTCGGAAGCCATCCAGTTCCATGCTTCCTTGAGTACCCAGATTCAGTTCCAAATCAGTGTACCATTGCAAGTATGACCGTTGTCACTATGATCCAGCAGCTCATCAGTTCCTTTGGAACCACATTCAGTAGCACTGCTCTCATTTCAGTGCATCAGTTGTTCAGCTCAGACATGGTCAGCCCAGCAGTATGTTCCAGATTTGTGTCCCCTCTGGACACTTATGATATACACAGTTATTTTTATGTATCTTGATATGAGCATGGGAATGCCCGCCTCGTCCATATTATCAGATGATCCCTCATCCATTATTGAGGTTATGTACTTTTCAGTCCTTGCAGTTGGTTCGGGATCGTTGTTCCGGGCTTCAGTTGGTTCATTCTCTTCTCCACACCCCAAGAAAAACATGTATGACCTATGATGTCCATCGGCCATACGATGAGCTCCTGCCCTCGCACATCAGGGAGCAATCTGTTAACACCCAAAAATGGTTCACTACCTCATCTACCCCATTACATGGCTCATTCGTCCATTTTCCTACCATGTTTCCATCAAAAACCCATAAAACCATCTAAAAAGTCTCCAAAAGGATTAAAATGCCTCCAAAAGGCCATAAAACCCTTTTTTCCTCCAAAAAATATCCAAAATTCCTCTAAAAAAGTAAAAATCTCCAAAAAAGAAGAAAAAATATAAAATAATGAGGAAAAGGAGGAAAAAACCCTAAACAGCTGAAACCTTAAACAGCTGACCTAAACCGCATGGTTTTTCAAACTATAAATAAGTGATGGAAACACCTTATTTCACATCCACAATCACAAGTATCCTGCCTCTGCCAAAATTGCTCTTGAAACCCTAGCTCACCATTGAGCTGCTTTCACCATTGAGAGCCCCTTTTGGCCCATTAGCACCATCGGAGAAAGAGAAGGAGCAGCTTGGAGCTCCGAGCCATCGACTCGGACCAGCGCAACGGGCTTTACCAACCTCCACATTGGAGGTAACATCAATAAAAATCATTCTTTACTTTTTATTGTTTTGCTTCATGAACATGTTTAGATTAGTTTTTACTTCTGTTTAGCATTTTTAATTCATCTATCATTGAACTGCTACTAAGGAATCCATTTTCCTTAGTAGGTGCTCATTCGCACAAGCTAGGGGTAAAACCCTAGCTACAGACACAACAAAAATATTTTGATAAACTCAAAAACAAGCTTTGTATTGCACCAATACTTATGTTACTTGATTTGCATCAACCCTTCGAGATTGATAGAAATGCATCAGAAAATGCCCTCGACACAGTGATCACTTAGTCTGGTCACCTAGCCCCTTTTCATTCCGAAACTTTCAACGACACTTTCATAAAGTATTCAATATATGAAAAGGAACTGTATGCCATTGTGCAAGCTCTTAAGCAGTGGAGACACTATATTATTAGCAAGGAAACAATTATTCTCACTGACCATAAGCCTTTATAGTTCGTCTGATCCCTGTTTAAATTATAAACAACTTGACAACTCAAGTGGATTAATTACCTGCAACAATTTTAGTTGGTAATTAAGTATAAAAAAGGTAAATCCAATGTCAAAGCCAATTCTCTTAGCTAACCACGCATTACTCTAATTTATGCATGGATGAGTATGCAGGGTTACGACACCACTACTTTTCCATAATTGTGTTCGGTAGACTATGACTTATCTACAGTTTATTGACAGATTCAGACCGATAAGGATTTATACTACTGACTACTTCCTAAAAGACACATTTCTATACAAGCTTGGACAACTTTGAGTACCGATCGGTGAGCACAGAACGAAGCTCATTTGAGACACACACTACAACAAGACTACAGAACATTTTGGAGTCACAAAAACACTTGTTATCCTCGAGAAGTATTTTTATTGCCCTTCACTTAAATATGATGCCAATAAGTACATTCGATTGTGCATAGTTTGTGCTATTTCTAAACCATCAAATTGATGAGAAGGACTCTACACACCTTTTCTAGTTCCTAGTCAACCATGGGAATCTATTTATATGGACTACTTAATGGGATATCCTACTACCAAACATCAACATGACGCGATCTTAGTAGTAGTCGACATATTTTCCAAGATGGTTATAGTCATACCATGCAATAATACTATGACACCACAACAAATTACCTAGATCTTCTTCGAACATGTTTGGAAACACTATGGTATTTTGGCGACCATCATTTCTGACATAGATGCCATATTTGTCAGCACCCTTTGGAAAATTATTCGGAAACAGCTTGACACAGGACATTCTTTGTCGATATCGTTCCATCCTCAGATAGACGGACAAATGAAAGTTGTGAATTGCTAGGTAGTAAAAATGCTTCTCATGTATAAACACAACCATCATTGGACATGGGATGACAGTCTCCCATACATACGAGAGAACTACAATCGTGCTCAACATGACTATTCAAGAAATATTCCATTTGAAATCTGTTATGGATTTCAACCCTCAGTTCCCATAGACTTGATTAGTTCCTCAACATAATCGAATGATACTGACTTCGAAGGATGAGAAGTTGAAAAAGCATTGAAGTTCAAAGATCAAATCTACAATATTCAAAAGTAAGCACAGGAAAAGTTTCAATGACTTAATGCAAAATATAAGGCCTGATACAATCAACATCATACCCTTCATTCATTCCAAATTAGGGATCAGGCCTAGTTACATCTAAATAAGGAGTGCTTCACTGAGCCATATAGAAATTTGAAACCTTTGCCATATGGTCCATATAGTATCCTTAAGCATATTGGATCAAAAAAATTCAGCTCGACATTCCTGCATGCCTTGGTCTACATCTAGTCTTCAATATGGATCTACTTCGACTAGGGATAATTTTAGGGGTGAAGTTAGCCCATGGGCTATTTTTCCATGTTTTTCTCCAAAAAAGATTCTCCATTTTGCACTTTTTGAAGCCCGGTTTAGCCGAATTTTGATGGGGTAAAATTTTTTCACCCTAAAAATTGCCAAATTATTATATAAACGATATAAAATACTTGGAAATTAAAATATTTTTTGAAAATATAGCCAAACATTTTATATTTGGTGTGTTAATAATTGGTAAGATTCGCCAATGTTTTTACACTTTTAAATAAGTAAGGTTCCTTAAAATCATCCCTGACGTTGACCATACTATGCACCATTGTTGGAACAAAATGACTTGCAAATAGTAGAACCCAAAGACATCCATCCAGATGTTCAGGATCCTATTCCTTGCGACACCATCGTGGGATGATGCATATGCCATGCAAGGAAAAACTCCATTCCCTTGTTTCAAGTGGCTAAATCCGACCCACTCCCAACATTGACGAAATTAGTACTCTGCTACTGAACTCACATACACGTTTCCTCAACTAAATGAGTAAACAATGGAGACCATTGTTTCTTAAGGAAGGCGGAATGATCCACCCAACAATTGGCATGTTGTCGACCTTGAAATGTTCAACATATAATTCGACAAGTTGGAACCTCGAAAGGTGTCACATCTCGACATCCAGCGCCGGCTTTAGCATCTCAACACGATTACGACATAATTTCTCTCTGTCTTCCAGTCATCTCCGATAGTTGAACTTCCAAACCATTATAAATTTCTTGTAACTGAATGTAATGGGTAGTCACCCAAGCATATCATCATTCTATATAAGCATGTACACTATTATAATATACGAGTTAATCAATTTATCAATCAATCAAAAAGAGAGTATCATGCATCATAGTAGTATAACAGATATTGGTTTGAATTCTTGCATTTTGTCTCTGTGCATACTTTATATCTATGTAGTGTATTTCCTACTTTGCTTATTCTTTATATGCTTCCACCATAATAGTACTCGATTCATTCAGTCGAACTATTGTCCACGACGTACACCTGGGCTCGAACCGGATCATAATGAAGAATGGTTACCATAACATACACATCAACAAAGAAATCAATCAAGTGCATAATGGAAGACACACCCAACATACAATGGAGGTCTTAAGGATATAATTACCATACATCAAGTGAACCAATGATAGGATTAAAAAAGTAATAAAGAATCATAGCATTATGGTAACTTTCACTCCTACAAACACCATAAAAAGTTTGGTTACGCTGGAAAAAGACTTCATGGATCGGAGGGAACAAAAGAGGATAGAATCAATATTGTATTCTTGTAGCTTAGTTTACATTGGGGAAACATGCAGGTCATTATAGATCCAATTAGAAGAGAATTCTATTGATATATCAAAAGACATAGTATCTAAATTGACCCTCATAGGACACTCAGTATCTAAATTGACCCTCATAGGACACTCACATATCACTTGCCATAAATATTGTGTTGAAAACACAAAATTAATCAAATGAAAAGATAACAACTTATTTACAATTAAATGAATCAGAAATGTTGAGGTATTTAAATGGTAACAAGTTATTCTTTCTATTTACACCATTTACAACCTACAATGGACTCTTTACACTCATTATACAATTAATTTTACCCTATCTCTGTATCCATTATTTACCATATTCTTAGTCTAAGTTAACATCCTTTAAGTAGGTGCTATTCACATATGGAAGAGCTTGCAATCATTGATACTAATTAATTATATATAAAATGTGTTAGGATTCTCCACACACACACACACACACACACACACATATAATTATTTCAATGATTCTCTTCCTTGAAAATTTTGAAGAATATTTATTAGTTACAGTTTTCAAATTTATAGAGAATGAGAAATTTATAGAGAATGAGTGTTTAATTCATGAATTTTTAGGCTATGAGTGTTTGAACAATATGAACTAACTATAAGTTTACATTTAGTTGACAAAGAATATGTAAAAAACTGTAATTTGAAATATCATCTCTATTTTCGAGAATCCATAATTCTTGATTATAGTTTTATGAAAAAAGAAAAATAAATCATAATTTAATTCAATATGATTAAAAAGTACAATAGCATATACTTATATAATTATTTTAATTTAAGATAATGTAAATCTCATTTTTATTAGAATGGCATACACCATATAATATGTGAATGTTAGACAAACATTCTACATCTCCATTAAATTAGATTACATGCCTATCCTTAATCCTTAGTGTACAATATATCTCATTTACTGATTTAATCTAAGTAAAAAATATCTCATATAAATGTTCAAGCATAACTTATATACACTTTAAAAATCTGATATTAAAAAATACAAACTTATATTTTTTATAACTTTAAAACAAATCAGGCTTAAAAAAACATTAAAACAAATTAAATTTTATAAAAGTATAAGTAACGATTTAATAAATTATAAAGTTTAAAGGTTGAGAAATAAAATTTGAAAGTAAATAAAAAAAACATAACTTTGATCTATCACTCCAGCAATGCCCAAACACGACGTCAACGCCTTCATACGGGACTTTAACGTGGGTTGTTGATCCTTCAGCAAGATGCTTACAACATGAAACCTATCTTCTAAGATACATCTTACATGCTGCCAAACTGAAGAGATGGGTCTGATACCAGTTTTAATTTGGAGAGATGGAAACAACTCATGGATACAAATTGCAGAGATTTATATTATATTGGAGCTTAAATGCTCAAAACATTACACTGGAAGACCCGATATATACTGGATCACTTGGATTACTTAAAGTATCTACCACTTTAGGATCACATTGGGAATAATAAAATTTTGCAGGAATTCAACCCAGATGCGCAGGCTTGTCAATACTTGACTACTACAAAAAGACTCAAATGCTTTGCGAGAGGGAGCATAGAAAGACCCTTTGTTTTTTCTCTGACTCTGAATAGATGATTTCTCATTTCTTTATATAGAATTTTCACCCGATGCCTTATTACTGGTAAACTGGAAAATGGTAGTTACTAAGGTGTTGTAGTAGATAGCTTCATGCTTTCGGGTAACTCACGAAGAGACATACATGGAGATATATTTAAAGGACATACAAAATAATATTCTCTCAGAGTTCAAAGAGATTCTAATAATTTCCTAAATCTAGCACAGTGGAGATGCTTCTCTTGGTGCATCCACAGAAACCGTTATTACTATAGTATTGTTGTAGTGTTGCAACTACAATGTTGCTACAGTAATGATATAGTGTTGCTACAGTAATTTCTCTCCCGGTCGGTATTTATACAATAGAGGTCATTTTGGCCAACATAAGTATGCCTAATTATTATAGACAATGGAGATTCTTATCCAGAGAATCCACATAAGAGATTTATTAAAGGTATAATGAAGATATACAACAAACCTAGAGGACTTCTGTCATAATCATAGTACGTGATGTCAAGTGGATAGTCATCTCTGTCAGGTGATATGTAAGGATCACGATCTGGGGAATTTGAGATATGATGAATTCTAGGATTAAAGTTATCTAACCAAAATGGAGGACCATGTCTAAAACATGCATAGAAAGGATATTCTCTCATGTACCTTAACATGACTACCTATGGAATAGATACTTAACCATGAAAAAAATGTTCTATAGCAAAGTTGTGCTTATTAGTTTTGTCAAGCTTGGAGTGAACCTTAAATCCTTGGTACTGCAGAGTAAATTGAAATAATCCACCATCCATACTAACATCTTTAATTTCCATGTGGAGATAATTGATTACTAACCAGGTATTAGCAAATTGTAATGAAGAATGCATGGGAGTATAATGAGAAAGTAAGGTCATAAACCATGAACTCCACCACTTGTATTCTGACTCAATATATTCACAATACATGATAATTAGAACTTTAGAATTGAGTCTAGAATATTGATGGATAGCATAATAATAAACCCATCTGAAACTTGGACCAAAAGTATAAGCATAATGGTCCATGTTTGGGTTTTGTCCGAGAAACATATTATGATTTTGAATTGTATTCCATCGGATGTCATAATTGTGCCTTCCTTCATCAGAAGATAAAACCTTTTCAAGAATTATTCCTTGCACTTGAGGAGGTAGATTGTGAATTCTTGACTGGAATCAATCCATACAGAAAGTGATATGAAAGTTATTGCAAACTTCAACCAAAATTTTTGTTTGAGATTGTTTACTAGTTGAGCTTTCACAAAATTCAAAAACGTTTATATCTGTTAACTTTATAGCACCTTCTCAGGTAAGCATATCTTCCAGGAAGTTTTCAGAGCCCTTCTTATAATAAATATCAAAATCAAATCCTTGTAACTAGATTTCCCACCTTAGAATTATGGAGTTACCCTGTTTAAGCAGTCATTTATTAGAAAGCATTCCCTTCATGTGTTTTAAATCTGTTCTAACTATAAGTATGACACTTTTGAGAAAAATTCTGAATCTGGTAATACCTCTTATGACAACTAAAATTTCATTATGGGAAGAGGGATACTTATTTTTCAGTATCATTAAAGTAACCTAAAGTAATATAGGCACATACTTATTCTCTTTTAGTATGCTTCTGTAATAATATTGCCGCCCAAAAATGATCTAAAGCATCAGTTTCCAGTATATATGGTAGTGATTGATTTGGAAGATTCAAATGAGGGAACATATTGTAGTTTTCTTTAAATTTGATCATTGATTAGGTCATTTTTTCATTCCAAACTTCTCCTTACAATCGCTGCTGTAAAATCCTTGTGTCTTGGGACTGGTTCTGGCCGTAAAATTGCCTAATGTAATTAAGGCATCCAAGAAATATCTGAACACTTTTTATATCAAGTAGTTTATTTGGAAAATCTAGTAACTTCTACAAAATGTGAGGTTGTAATTGTAAATTCCCCTAAATATAATCATACCAAGATAATCAATCTTTGCTTTAGCAATACAAAATTTATCTGGGGATGAAGATAGCACTAACCCATGCTTGTATACATACTCATAGAATAGCTCCAAGTGTTTTTTGTGTTAGGTTGTGTCTTTGTTCAATACAAGGAGGTCATCAATATATATTATTACAAAATATAAAGGTCTAAATATATCCTCCATTCGTTTTCGGAACTCAGATGGAGCATTCTTAAGTCCAAAAGGAATCATTGTCCATTGGTACTGTCCTCTTGGTACTACAAATGTTGTTTTAAACCTGTCTGCTGGCTCAATACCTATCTGCCAAAAACCATTTTTAAGATCAAATTTGCTAAATACATTTGCTTTGGATATTTTGGCCATTAGCATTTCTTTGTTTGGTAGAGGATACCTGATTGGAATTAATGCATCATTCAGAGCTTGATAATTGATTACTGGCCTCTTCTTCCATCTTTTTTGTTTTGAATTTTTTTTTTAAATAGAATCCTAGACAATCCCATGGGCTTTGGCTTGGTTCAATCAATTTTCTTTCTAGGAGCATATTTATTTCTTCTTTGCATAATTCTTGTTCTGAAGGACTCATATTGTTGGCGGAAGCTTTCTGAGGTGTACCGGTAGATATTTCCCTTGTATTTCAAAGAAACAAAATATTTTTCTCTATTTGGACTATTTGTTGTACATTCATCCTTTAGTTTTTTAACTATTTCAGTTAAAACTTCTTTTCCATGTGATTCTGCATGCTTCACATTTTTTTGAATTTTTGCCAAATCTTCAACAACATCTTCTATTATGGTTGGGCATTCTGGAGACACTCTAACAGTATAAATCGACTTATGGGGAAGAGTTACCTTAGATTTGTGGACTATGAATTCTACTTCATTATGGTTGACTATCATTGGATATAATTTTTTCACAAAATTTTTCCCAAGTAGAATATTTGATCCTGCATCATAATTATACAATGCAATATATGTTATGGAAGTATCTAGAAGGATAGGAAAACCAGGAGAAGTATAGTTTATTGTCATGATATCCTTATTTACTGCTCTGAAGTTTACTTGTGTAGGTTTCCAATAGTATTATGGAATTGATTTTTATTTGCAACAACTTGACATTGCACCTGTTTCAATTTGAGCATCTAGATAATATTTCTTATATCCAAGAACTTTGATTCCAATACTAATCACCATTATCTCACCAATGCTTTTTTGTTTGAGTTCAGGAACAACTGGTTATGAAGAGTATAATTCTTCAGGAATGATTTGAGCTTTTTCTAACATAATAGCAGTATATTATGAGTTTAACATATCAAGTCTGGTCATTGATCTTTGGAATGATTCTGCTAAAATTTTCATTTGAACTCTTTTTTCTTTAATATCTGCTTCATACATTTCTATTTGGGATACTAAATAATCTGCTTTGGGATTTTGGGGATTTAGTGAGTACTTTCCTTTTGTATATTTTTCAATAACAAGCTCATTGTATTCTTCATCATCTTCAAGTTCAAGTTCCCAAAGCGATATTTGTGCTGGCAGTTTCTTCTTCAAATTATCTATCTTGTCTTGTAATCTTCTACTGACCGTTGTCATACTGATAGGCAATTTAGTCCTTTGAATTTCTAATTCCTGGATTTGTTATGGAATGGTAGACTGTAGTGTAAAAACATAAAAAAAATCACTCAAGAAAGTTTTATCATCATCTATATCCCGATCCTGCTGAAGATTCAAGTTATTCACATACATACAAATTTATTCTTCTTCATCCTTTGACGAACTTGAGACATATAAGTATTCATCATTCCTATGCATAGCACTTACTAAATCCCTTTCTGTAGGATCAAGATCATGGGAGAAAATGGAAAAAAAATTCATTTGGATTTTTCCTTTGTTGTTTGGACATTTATTAGCCCAGTGACCCTTTTTTCCAGAAATAAAACATGTTGTGGTTTTTCTTGATGTTGTTCTTCTTTTGAAGAAAAAAAGTATTTTTCTTCTATAAGGAGTAGATGTTGGATTTTCATTAGATTTGTAACTAGATCTACATTTCTATGTGGATATAGATCCACCACCCTTCCTGTTGGAGCATGAACAAGAGGATTTAATAGAACCTTTATAAGGAGTCTTAAAACATCCATAATTATAAGTCTCTTCGAAAGAGTTGCAAAGGGATGAATTTATGAGAAAATGTTTTTGTAGATTTTTATGAGTGCACATTAAATCACATTCTTGTTGCAAAGTAGTCAAGACTTGTTGATGTAAAGAAATAAAGGACAATTCCTCAGTATTGACTTTGTTAACAGAAAGATATATGCCTAATAACTCAGGTATTTTTCCTAGAAGTGAAGAAACATAATGCCTTATATAGGAAAAATTATGAGGATCAATTGTCTTGTATATCAGACTCTGTGGGCTTATCAACATTTCTAGAAGAAATCAACATTTTTTGCATATAACAAAAATATTCTTCACTCTTATTTAGGTCACATATTCTAGTTGACATAAATAAAGATGCAAGATGTTCATAATCTTCATTTTCATCATGACCATAGAATTATTTACCAAGGGCGGTAAGAATTTGTTGGTCTACATCTGCTGCATTTAGCATTTCTTCTCTATATACTTCGGGAATCCAGCGCACCATTATGAAGCATTACTTAAGAATTTTTCCCGGCCATGTCCCTAATGCTATTGAACAACATCTTAAATGAAAAAAAATTCCTCTGTCATATCTTTCTCTTCCTCAATTGCATGGCTTCATCATGGAAACTTGACAAGAGAATTGTTTGGAGAAAATAGTGGCTAAACATTTTAAGCAGCACTCTTCAATGTTTTCCCCTGGTTTTTGTAAAGGTGTTGCAAAAATCCCAGATTGGGGATGTGATGCCCACAATAGAGGACACTTTGGGCATGATTCATGTAGTTGTAAAAATAAAAATCATCCCAAGTACACTAGTGCACCTAGATTTCATCTAGATAAAGGCTACAAGCATTAAAAAGGCAAAAGATTCAAGAAGAAAGCATATTTTAAGAAAATATTTGAACCTGAAAATACAAAAAAATGTTTTATTTGTGGTAAAAAGGGTCACTGGGCTAACAAATTCCCAAATAAAAAGAAAAAGCATAGACATGTTGTCGTGTTCTCATAAGTCCTGGATCCATCCTGATGGGATCTAGCTTGGTGTGTAGTAGGAGATTACCCTGAAGGTGAAA
This sequence comes from Pseudotsuga menziesii, assembly GCA_001517045.1. Taxonomy (NCBI): domain Eukaryota; kingdom Viridiplantae; phylum Streptophyta; class Pinopsida; order Pinales; family Pinaceae; genus Pseudotsuga; species Pseudotsuga menziesii. The sequence continues at coordinate 229,803 of LPNX010385084.1, read as the reverse complement.
TTGTCTTCTTAAAGGTGAAATCGTCTTCTTCAAGGTGATTCCTCTAATTCCAACCCTGCTTTAGATAAATTTTCCCCTTACTCATCTGAATCCTCTTCTTCTGATTTTGATGAAAAAGCAAATTTAGGAGGGTGTTCTGGTCTTCCTGATTTAAATTTTAATATGTTCTCTTTTAACCCACCTAAGGTCTCTTCAGAATTTAGGATTGTTGAAATTGACAAAGAATTATATGAGACTTCAGTTTAACAATATATGAAAAGGCAAGATCTGAAAGATGAAAAATAAAGCTTTTAATAAAATTAAAATCAAAAGAGAAAGTCTTAGAAGAGAAAGAAAAATCTGTCTCTTCATAAATCAGCAAGAATCCAGCATTCTACCAGCTTGCAGATTTATACAAAGGTTATCCTGATCATCATGAGGATAGAAAAAAGTTCATAAAAGATAAAGAGAATATGCTTAGATTACATATCAAAGATAAGCATAATTCCTTAAAGAAGATGGTAAAATAAATAGAAGAATTAAAAAGAATGCTTGAAATAACAATAAGAGAAAGAGATCAGTTCTCTAATGAAGAAATGTGCAGAGCCTATGCTGAAGCACTACAGTCACCAAAAGATGTTGAAATACCAAAAAATTCTCAGCACACTAGTGATTTAGAGACAAAAGACTGCCATGATATTGAACCATCACTAGGCTCTCTAGGACGATTCACTGGTCCTAAATATTTTTATTAAACTAAAGCTTTTACCATTTGAATTCAAAGCTTAGTGAGCTTGATTGTATGATAGATTTAGGTTTCCAAATGAATTTGGAAAAAGGAAATGCTATACCATATTTTTACTGGGAAAAACAAACGAACATGATGTAGCCATTGAAGGAACTCCTGTACAGCTCAAAGGAAGAGTTTTGTATTTTTCAATAAGCATCAACGAAATAAAAGAAGTCACGCACCTTAATAGACTAGATGATCTTAAGGAAGATTGCATAAAAGGATCACCCTTATTACATAAAGTCGCCCCCATTATAATTGATGAGCCTAACATGATTTTTACTTGCACAATAAATGGAAGAATAGTTTCCACCCCTCTATACTATTCTGCTTCATTCAAATGTAAGAATATTGTTCATTAATATAACCCCTCTCCTAGTCTTATAGAACTCTTTAATATGGAAAGATGCATTGCCTATGCAGAAATGCATAAAGATTCCGCCCTCTCTGAAATTACCTCTAAATTGTAAAAGGATTGCACCTCAGAGTCACCAAATCAATTTTGGAGTAGAGAAAGTTACTTCATATCTTTACCTTTTAACTCTCTGGAAAAACCAAAATCTCAAAAAGCCTCTGCTGCCCTCATGTCTACTTCAGAGAGAGAATTCTATGCAAATGAAATTAAAGAATTATTAGACAAATGCCTCATAGAACCCTCTAAGAGCCCTTGGGCATGTCGAGCATTTGTTGTAAATAAACACTCTGAGATAAAAAGAGATGAACCTCGACTGGTTGTGAATTTTAAACCCCTGAACAAAGTACTAGAACTGATATGATATCCTCTCCCTGATAAATCCAATCTTTTACAAAGAATAGAAGGATGTACAATTTTCAGCAAGATAGACCTGAAGTTGGGTTTTTACCAAATTGGAATTGAAGCAAAAGACAGGTTCAAAACTGCTATTGTTGTTCCTCATGGGAAACATCAATGGAAATTCCTTCCTTTCGGTATCAATAATGCATCGTCAGAATTCTAGAAAAGAATGGAAGACATCTTCAGAGAAAAGAAATGGGATTTAGTGTATATAGACGATATTCTTATTTGTTCAAGAAAATTGTAGGAACATTTAAAACATCTTCAAGAATTTTATTCTTTAGTTTTTAAACATGGGTTGGTTTTGTCAAAATCCAAAATGGAAATTGGCAAAAAAGATACTTAATTTTTGGGATACAAGATAAGCAAAGGACATGTGATTCTACAAGAGCATGTCTTGAAGGTTTTGGCTCACTTCCCTGATAAGATATTGGAAAAGGTTCAGTTGTAGAGATTTTTGGGAAGTCTAAATTATATCAGGCCATTTTACAAAGGGCATGCATATGACATTCATCTGATGCAACAACGACTAAATATATGATGACTGCAATAAGGGAAATCAAAGAAAAAGTGAAACAACTTCGTCCACTCTCACTCCCGCAAGATTATGTTCAGATCGTGATTGAAACAGACACCTATAATAAATATTGGGGAGGTATCCTTATAGAAAAACATGGATAAAAATAAGAAATCTGTGGCTACGCCTCAGGATCATTCAAAAACATAGAGATCAATTATTTGTCAAGTCACAAGGAAATCCTTGCAATCAAAAAGATTGTAAACCATTTCAAGCTTTATTTAAAACCTTTCAATTTTATTGTTAGAACATATATGAAAATAATGCTTGGGATATTCAAAAATGAAAATCTTATGGTAGAAAATAGCTCTAGGATTTTAAAATGGTTTCTTTGGTTGCAAAATTTTGATTTTAAGATTGTATGTAAACTAGGAGATTTAAATTGTGTTGCTGACATGTTAACCAGAGAAGAACTACAATAGAGACCTAGCCTTAATATGTTCATCTCTGGATCATCCAATTGTTCAAATAAAAACTCAAAGATTCAGATATTCAAAGATCCCTTGTATGAAGAAGAAATGGAATATTTCTTGAATCGCACCAGCAAAAAGGAGGAAGAAAAATATATGGCTCTCTCCCTGATTCATCAAATAAATTCCTCTCCTATGAAAATCCAGACCTTGGAGAGATGGGAGAAACAATCCTTTAAAGGCTTAGAAAATGCCATGCACCAACTTCAACAGCTTAATCGTGTTTGGATTAACACAACCTATACAGCTGGTATAAAATCGTTTTATGTGGATATTAGTCCAGGGTTTTTAACTTGGAATAACTAGTATAACCTCATATTGCAATTATGCAGAGAACAAGGAGACATAATAATCTGTGGATATCCATCTACACTGGTGCAACAACAATGGTCAGGATGGATAAAAGTTTTTCTTGATATGTTATGTCTAAGAAAATATTGGGTTCAATGATGAGCCAATTTCATCTTACACCTCCAAGCAAACATGATCATAGCACACCAAAACCACATGTGGTTTAAATTCAAGCTGCGACACTTGGGAGGAACATAGTCTCCTCTTGAACCCCCTATCTACACTCAGCATAAATACAAAGGAATGTACAAAAAAGACCACCTTTTAGATAATATTATTCATACGAGAATAATCCCCTTGAATTTCAAAGTTGAATCCATTTTTCAAGGTGAACTCTGATGTGTGCCTAATGAAACTACGCTCGGATCCGATGTAGAACAATGCTTTTCAAACCGCTTATTTTTGGACATCGAATTTCAATGTGACAGATCCGTTGGTTGTACATGTGGGGAAAACCCATGTATTTGTAATCATGACAATGAATAATGGAAAGCTTCATGGGCCACTAACAATAGCTCCAATGTGTAAAAAATTCTAGTATTTTGTCAGGCCGTAGATTCTTTCATAGGGCTTGGGTGACTTACCCAACAAAATTTTTGATTTGATCCACTACCATGAGATCTGAATCAAGTCTTTTACCTTTAGGTGTAAGTTTTAGGTCACCATTTTACCAACTAAATATGTATAAATAAGGTTCTCCTCTCCTCATTTGAGCACCGCGTGCATTTGAGTCCAGTGAGCTTTCTGCATTTTATCTAAGTGTTAATCGCTTTGTATGCTCTCCTTCTGCACCTCAAGCGATCAGTTGGGATCAAAAGCAGTGATCTCAATTGTAATGAGTCAGTAAAACCAGTAGTGTATGCTCTCCCTCTGCACTTAGTGTGATCAGTTGGGATAAAAACTATGGTTAGTTTGAGTTTGTGTTTGTGATGATCTTTTCCCTTCGAAGATGAACAAGCTATATTTGAGTCTATATGTAGAGTTCTAATTCATATAGGTTGGGAGTCCTAGAATCCTGAAATTAAGCTTCGGCCTCGTTGATGTATGAAATCTCAACGACCCCAATTTCCCATATATGAAGGAACTGAGGCTTAGTAATTGCATCTTCTGAAGTCGCATTTGGTCTTGGCGTCAATTGGTATCAAAAATTACAATTCAAATATTACAATTTTGTAGTATTTATCTTTACTAATAATTTAGAATAATTTTTTTTTTTAATATAAAGAAAAAGTAAGTCATTCCATAAAGTAAGTCTAATTATGTTGATAGGTATTATATTGTTGTTATTCTCTTCGAATTTTACCCTGGATGGAGCATATTGGGAGATTATTTACAATGTTTTGTTAAGGTTAAGGATTTGTGGTTAACAACTTATGAACACGCCCTTCATACGTTAACAATTAATGTCCATGCGTGATCAGACGTACTTATCAACTCATGTCCACGCAATCATTGGATGTTAACAACTCATGTCCATGTTCTCTTTTTTCCATTAAACTTGCATATGCGTGATACCAAGGTAATCCCCGATCACGATCGAATTTAACTAAGCATAAGTTAAGTAGTTGTGCTGATAATAAGCCGTATTCTAAAACTTTGACAATTTCCATTCGAATTTGGGAAAAAAAAATATGTAGGATTTTCAAAACAATTGGCAGAAATTTTGGAAAATGTTTGTTAGAGTTATCAAAATTCCATATTTTAGGTGTTCCAAGGATTTTAAAACGAATTAGGACATTGCTTAGATCATATTTTATAAACACTATTTTGCTAGTTTCAAAGGAAAAACTTACCACATTGTAAAAATCATTAAATCTTTATACAACTTCTAATATAATGATAATGCAATAAATGTAAAAATAATAAAATTTAACAATAATGACATTTGAAATAAAAATAATAAAGTATTACATTATTGTAAAATGATGATGCCAAGTAAAAATGCAAAAATATTTGATTGTATTCATTTTCATATTTATATTTATTTTATAATATAATTTAAATTCAATAAACAAATATAANTAAATTTTAATATATTTTTATATTAAAATATTTATTTAAATAATTTTTTTTTTTTTTTTTTTGTAAATAAAACATATATTATTGTACAGAATCCATATTACAGAGCAGAAAAACAACTATGGTCGGCCCAAAAACAAGGGGGCCTTAGTCCTAGCCAGCAGGGGCCCAACCGGGACTTGATTAGAACTGATTGGCCAAAAAATTACAGTGAGTTCCAATATCCTCTTGCCCCCCATGGTATCTCTATTTCTAGAGTAAGCCCTAATCCTATTACAATGTTTCCCCACCCACATAAAAAATGGTGTTTTAAGGGACCTATCGCCACCCATTCCCCAGTTGAAAACATACTGCCTAATAACATACGGAGTAAACCTATAAAGACTGAGATGCATCAGAAAAATATTAACAGGGAAGACAATCAGAAAAACACTGACTGATAAGAGAAGTCATATCCCACCAAATGGAAGGGAGCTCTAGCGAGGAGTTGCAGCAGATGGGCTCCCGGCAGTAGGATGTTGTGAGCCTGAAACCAGCGCCAACGATGGAAGCAAGGGGCCTGTTGGATTTCGAGTCTCCTCTAGACCACCGACGTCCTCCTTGCCGTAGCAAACGGTCGGCTCCCGGGGTCTAGCTGTCTCCAGGGCTCGACGGTCCACTAGGTGGAATGTAACGCCCATGTGAGTAGTGAGAACATCAAGTTTGTGGTGCATGGTATGACATTCCGCATTGTGCTCCTTCCAAAATGGGACTGGTTCCAAATCTCCAGCCTGCTTTTCCTCCCACATCGCAGCTGAATGCCCAACCAAATGAACAGTGACCCAGTATATCATGAGCATACAATCGTAAGCAGAGGTGCGACCCATAGTATTACCCGGGTCCAAGACCCACTCAGCAACTTCTGCATGAAGGTTCTCCTTGGGCATAGCTTTCGCCTCTCCTAGAGCCCTTCCACCACCCTCTCGACTTCGAGCCTAATACTGAGTGGGACATGTTCCTTATAACAGTCCGCCTCCTCTTGAGCTTGAATCTGCGCGTGGGTTGCTTGGCGCATCTGTCGCTTGACAAAATTCCCCTTAACCACTGAAACTCTAGAAGCTCCTCCCGAGCCTACCTCCCCTCTAAACTGCCGCTTTGGAGCCATTGGGAGAGAATACGAGGGCAGGATGGGTCGTGGGAAGCAAAGGAGGAGGCTCTTAACAGGAATGAGCTCAGCAACACGACACAAGACAAAAGGCAAATACGCAAACCTACTAGTTCTGGGGTGTAACTTCTCATGGAAGATCTCAAGGTCACTAAAATACAATAGTTGGAAACTCGTGTGATCGTACCCATCCCTGACCATTTCCTGCATCATTCCCATCATGATATCAAAAGCCTCCGTCCTGCTGTGATAATGAGCCTTGTTCGAACGATGATCATCGCGCTCAGAACAAAGCATGGTAAAACCAATGGCAAGTAACGAGATAATGAGGAAGGACCAACACCAACACCGGCAGATATTAATTCCAACCGTCCCCTTCTACATTAGCAAGATTGCGTGTGGGCGTGCTCGCACCAGCTTTCTCCATCTGTCCTCCCTTCCGGCTGATCGTCCAGTTGTGTGGTCGCGGAGTGATCCCTAGTGGCCAGGTGGGTGAATTGCTGGGCCCAGCCCTCCTCTGCGAAAATGTCAAGTCTGTCACATCGAAAACAGACTCCACATTCCACACCAGTGTTCTCTAAACAGTCAGCAGCCTTATCTGCTTCTCTTTTGATGTGATGAAAGGAGATGGCAGGGTGTGATAAAAGAAGGACACGTAGGCACTCCAATCTGAATGCTAGGCGCCAGCTAGGAGAGATATTCTCTATATTTTGACCATTCAGGAGGCATTTTTCCACTATGATAAGGGTATTGGAGTCACCTTCTATTATCGCTGGGAGGAACCCCCCACTGATCAGCACTTCTGCACTTCAAATGAGGCCTTCCAGCTTTGCTGAATTATTTGTGTCCTCTCCTATAGCTCCCATAAACACCGTCTTAATCCGGCCATCATGGTCTCAGTAGAGACCACCAAAACCAGCCTGACCTGGGTTCCCACGAGATGCTCTGTCAAAATTAAATTTAAAAACGCCGGGAGGAGGGGGCAACCATGTTGTTGGGCTGGAGGGGATGCACAGTTTGTCTCAATAGCGCAGAGCATCAAACATAGGCTTATTCAACCCCCAATTCTTCGCAATCTGGAGTTCTTCCCTTGGGATAATCTTATCATGTTCGTGCCATTGCATACATCTAATAGAGGATACCAAGTTGTCTAGCACCGTGTTCGAGACTTCCTCCATGTTTTTGCTTCGGCCGCGGAAGATCCTAGCATTCTGCTCCTTCTAAACAAACCACATTTCCATACCCAGAAAAGCATCCCAAATGGCTCTGATGATGGGGTTCTTAAAGGCTCGAGGACACCAATCTCTTATAGTCTGGGGGGCTGACCCTGTATCCTTTCACTCTACCTGAACATCATCGCCCCCTTGTCCCAAATTGCAGTCACAAAGGGGCAACTATCCAGTAAGTGGCCCATCATGTCCTCCACTTGATGACACATACAACACTAAGACGGTCCAATAATCCCCCGCTTTCGCAAATTGTTACAAGTGAGGATTCTTCCTCTGACTACAAGGCAAATGAAGAGGTCCACCTTGGGCCATAAGTTGACAGCCCAAATTTTTCCCCAGATGTCATCCATCTCCATGTTCCTTGACATCCTGATGCTGTAGGCCTCTTTGACACTAAAGGATCCTTTTGAAGAGTATCCCCACTGTAAAATATCAGGGCCCTCCTGAGTTTTGACAAAACGTTTATTCAATTCCTTCTGGAAAGCTACCCAGTCCTCCTCACTCATAAGATACAGTTTCTCGGGAAAGTCCCACTGATGATAGTCCTCTTGGATTCCTAGGCCCCACGACTGGTTCACCAGAACCCTTCCCCTCTCGATCTCCTATTGTTTGATAAGAGCCCACCAAGTAATTCTTCCAAGGATGGGGAACTGGTTCCATGAATCTTCCCAGAACTTCGCCCGACAACCATCCCTGATCTCCCAGAATCTATGCTCTTGGATTATTGATTTTCCAGTTAAGGCTTTTAACTAGATGGTAAATCCACTGGGAGCTTCGTTGAAGCGAATCAGGTGATGACTGGATCTGTCCCTGGCGTATTTTTTGCTCCACAATATTGCCCAGGGTTTAGATGAATGATTGACCCATCTCCACCAAATATTGGCCCCCAATATCTCTGACATAATTTCAGGGTCCCTAAGGCCCAAGCCCCCCTGTTCCTTTGGTTTGCATACATCCTCCCAGCTTACCAAAGAAAATTTGGCCTTTTCCCCACTCGATCCCCAAAGGAAATTACGTTGGATGCTTCGGATTTGCTTAAGGATAGCCTTTGGAGTGGCTAAGACTGGGAAAAGGTATGTCGGCATCGCTTATAAGATGGACTTGACCAAGATCAGACTGCTGGGAAAATTAAGGGTGCAGAGCACCCAGCTAGATAATCTCTGCTTTAGTCCGTGCAAGAGTTCTTGCCATTCTACTATTTTTGGCCTTCCAAGCCCCAGGGGGATACCAAGATATTTGGATGGGAGGTCTCCTCTAGAAAAACCCAGGATTCTCAGTATATTCTTTTGAGTGGCCGGGGGGGTATTGACAAAGAAAACCTGAGATTTATTAGGACTAACAACTAAGCCTAAGGGCTGAGCAAAAAGGTCCAGGATTTTTTTGAAGCTTCTGGCTTCTTGGACTGAACGGTGCCCCATGAGCATAGTTTCATCCACAAATTGTTGATGCATCTGAGGGGGCACCCCCTCCTGAGCTCTCACTCCTCGGATTGCCACACAATCGACTTGGGCAGCAATGAGGCAGCTCAGGCCCTCCACCATGAAGATGAACAAGAAGGGGGACAGAGGATCCCCTTGGCAGATGCCTCAAGAAGGCTGAAAGGAGGAAGTCACAGATCCATTAAGGAGGATATTAAAGAAAGGAGAGGAAACCAAGCCCATAACCCACTCCACCCATTCGGGGGAGAAGCCATAGGCCCCCAACATCCTCTCCATGAATTCCCAATTGAGCTTGTCGTAAGCTTTTGCAATATCAAGTTTAATCATCATCCCAGGGATTCGAGAGCTTTTGAGCGAGTGCAACACTTCATGCACAAGAATAACCCCATCCAATATTTTCCTTCCTTCCACAAAACCCGACTGTTCAGGGCTTATAAGCATCGGGAGGAGGGGTTTGAATCTATTGGCAATGACTTTGGAGATGATCTTGTATATGACATTGCATAATGCAATCGGTCTAAATTTGTCGGGCGAATCCGCTCCTGCTTCTTTCGGAATAAGGGTGAGAAAGGTAGCATTGAATTCTTTGAGGACCCCTTTTTTTAGTCTGGATTCTTCCACAATAGCCAGCACATCCTCCTTGACAAGATCCCAGAAGAAATGGAAGAAGTTGGATGTGAATCCATCTGGTCCAAAATCCTTTCCCGGGGCCATCTGATTAACTGCTTCCTCCACTTCTTGCATCCCAATGGACTTATTCAGCATTTCATTGTTGTCAACAGTGACCAATCTAGGAATTAAACTAGTGATTTGCTCGATCTCCCTGCTTCTATCTCCCCCGTCTTCCCTGAGAATCTCTGAGAAGTGTTGAGTGAGCTCGGCTTCTATCTCCCTCCTAGTGTCCACTCTATGTCCAGCTCTAGTTTTAAGCCTCTGGGTTCTAGAACTATTCCTGTTCTGGATCACCGAGTTATGAAAGAATTTAGTGTTTCTTTCGCCCTCCTTCAGCCATTTAATTCTCGCCTTCTGCTGCCAATATAGTGACTCTTGTTTTTCCCTAGCTTCAACTGTCCCATAAGTTCCTTTTCTGTTTTTTTCATTTCCTTGTTCCATCCAATTTCCATACCCTTTCTGTTAATGAAGTCCAGCTCCATCAACAGTTGTTTTTTGTCCTCAAAAATGTTTCTAAACTCCTCCCGGTTCCATTTACAGATCTTTGCTTTCAGGGCTTTAAGTTTTTGCTGAAATCGAAACATTACGGTTCTGGGGGGGGACCAATTTCTGCCACCACTAAATTACCAGGTTCTTGAAGTCCTTATGTTCCATCCAGAAACTTTCAAACCGAAAGGGTTTCCCCCTAGGGGAGTTAGTCCAATCCCAAGAGAGGCTGATGGGCCAGTGGTCCAAGCCACTCGCCGGGAGAACATCAGCCATAATTTCCCCCATACTGTGCAGAAAATTTTCTGATACCAAGAGGCGATCCAGACGAGAGGCAACCAGGTACTCCCCTCCACGCTTGTTGTTCCACGTGAACCAGCCACTTCCCATTTCCACATCAACCAGTGGACCCCGAGCAAGAAATTCACTGAATGCTTCCTAGAATTTGTCCATGGTTCGTCTGCCACCCTTCTTCTCTCCAAGATTTGTGATCAGATTGAAATCGCCCCCAAGTACCCATGTCCCTTGCTCCGCTTATTCCTGGAGCCATTTGAGGAAACCCATAAAAGATTTCTTCTCTTCGAAATAGCTGGGTCCATAGATGTTTCCAATCATACCCCGAACTCCCGAATCCAGAAAGCAAAAGTCTGCCATGAGCGCAAACTTGTTGGCCCGCCAATTGGAGAGTTCCACCGATCATGACTGCCATAGAATAGCAATACCACCCGATTGTCCTACGGCGTCGATGGCCATGACCTGACTTCCCTTCCAAATCTTGTCCTTGATTTTTGAAAGGCCTCCAAAACTACATTTGGTTTCTTGAAGAAACAGAATGTCCAGGGGTTCCTGTTTAAGCTTACGGTTTATTGTTTTCCACTTCCTAGGGTTACTACACCCCTTGATATTCCAAGAAATGAGCTTCATTGACAAACCTTTTTGGCTTCAGAGAAGGCCGCTTGGATCATAGGGTACTGTCTAGATTCAATCAGATGCACTCCCACCGCTGCTAATCACTGCTTGTTGGTCTTCCTTCCATGGCGCAGTTCCTCCTCGGGAGACTTCCTCTTGCTGCCCTTCTGGGCGTCTGGGTCGATTCCCAAACATTCCACTGCACCCGTTCAAATAATGGCTTCCTGGAGAAGTTCAAGTTGATGATGCGAGACATACCCTTATCCCTTCTTTATGCATTCTTCCTCTATGGCATCCAGGTCAAGCTCGCCCAAATCCATATCTTCCCCTTTGTCCTCCTCCACTCCTTCCATCTATTGGGATTCCTTAGGGATTGGGGATTTGGAGAGGCCTTCTAGCTGGTCTTCAGTAGATGTCCTGGCCGGCATCTCTTCACCCTCTTCCAGGGAAGCTAGAGCTTTGAAAGAGTTCCCTTGAGATTTCTCACGGGGCAAGGTGTCCGTTCGAGCCGGGAGTTTTCCCCCACCCTTGCCGTGACGCTTATTCTTAACCTGGGTGAACCCGTCATCTACCACAGTGATGGGAGGCACAGGTGCAGCCTGGTTTTGCTTAAGGCTGTCTCTGGGACAGTTCCTCCCCAAATGCCCATATTCATGACAGAGCCAACATCTAAAGGGGAGCTGTTCGTAATCAATGGGCTGGATCCATTCTTTAGATTCCCAGTTTAGACTGATTGCTTCGGGAAGCTCTCGAGATAGATCCATGTAAACACAGATCTTAGCAAAGGCTGTGTATCTTTGGATCCTCATTTGTTCTACAACCTTTATGAATTCTCCAAGACTATTTCCAATATCCCGCAAGGTCTCCAGGTCCCAGTATTCACCCGGGAGGGAGAAGAGGTGAATCCAGACTAGGGCTACTGTCATGTCTTCTGTTTCTGGGTTGAAACATTCCTTCCATGGTCGCAAGAAAAGGCCCACTGAGAAGAAAAAATATGGGACCCCCTCCAAAATTCTATACCTATCTTCCTGGTTAAAGAAGATAATGGTGAAGAAACCCTTTGATCCCAGCTGGAGATCATAGTGACCTTTAGGTTTCCACACCCCATTGATCCACTTGACCAGGTCCTTTTCCTTCGGCCATATCCCCACAAATTTCCCAATAAGTGCCTTTTCCTTCCAAGTCCCAATCTTTTCCCTTACTGCCTCGGATCTGATCTGAATCACGGGTATGGATGCCGTTCGCGGGAAGCAGCCCCCCATACTCAATTGTTTGCCTTTCCTGGGAGCAGGTTGGCCTCCATCCCCTTACCATCCTTTTCCAAGGTGTTCCTTCTTGAGCTAGAAGACCCATTGTCCCGAACGGGCACCTCCTGCCCTAATGCCTCCATGGACCCTTGCAGGAGGCCAAGTTGCCAGGTAGAGCCTGCAACCCAGAGCCTTCCGGAGCCACGTGCCTTGAGCCAATCCGCCCTGCTTCCCTTCAAACCCTCGCCAACCCTCAGCCTGTGCGTCGTGTCACTTCTCACTTCTCTTTGTCATTGAAGAAATGAATAATAAATTGTTACTGTAAATTTTCAATTTTATATGTAGATTAATTATGTTCTCTTTCCTTCATATGGTATAAATTATATTATTTACCACATATTAATTATTATGAAATAATCACACAATTAAACTATGGTATAAATTATATTATTTACCACATATTAATTATTGTGAAATAATCACACAAATAAACTATTTTTATATTGTTGTCTAAATTATTTATGTTTTATTTATTTATTTTTATTTATTTTAATCTGGATCTTATGATAAGTTTTTTTTTTCAAATCGTTATTTTGCATTGTTGACATTTCATTTTTAATTGCATAAATAAATTCAATACCTTTAAATACCCCTAGGGTAACATGCACCCAACATATGGAAACAATGTATATCTATGATTCCAATAATTCTAGTTGGATTTCAGGAAAAAATGGTCGAAAAAATGACCAAAAATATGGTAAAAAATTGTAGAGCATTTAAACTACTTTTCTTTATATTCCTATCATCTAGGTAATTTATATTCTCCATATAAACCTTGTGCTTTGTTGTGTGGTAAAACCAACACCCAACGCCTAGCTCTTTCCCACAATATGAACATAGAAACCACTCCCCCCACTCCAATCCTAACTCCCATACCTAATGTTAATAATGACATTTTTTCATTCAAGTGACTTATCCATCCCACTTTGATATTATTACTCTGATCAATATTGTCTTCTGTAGGTTGGCTTGTCTTTGTTTTGATGTGTTTTGATGTGTAGGACATCCTGATAAACCCAACTGTAGGTTGGCTTGTATTTGTTTTTATGTGTTCTGGCTATGTGTGAGCCTATTGTTCCATGGTTCCTTGTGGAAATCATACCCAGCTTGAGGGTGATAGTTGTGTTGAGAGATTGATGAACAAAACTAGCTTATGGTTGGGTAGAACGTTGTAGCCACATAGCTAGTTGTGAGAGATCGTCAACTTCAAGATAAGTATTCTCTATATAAATTCTGCAATGTATTTGTTTAAGAATTATTATGAACGTGTTGAATGCTTGCTAAAGATTCAAGTAGAGTTTAATGTTGTTATACTTTCCTGCATTTTACATCTGCATATGCTTCAATTTGGTTTCCAATTCATTTTGCTTAAGTTCATGGAGGCTAGAATCCTGGTTAGAGAGTTAGAATGCATATGACTTAAGTGTTTTCACACCTCAGAATCATCCTGCGGAAGGTGGAAGGTGGGAGGCAGAAAGAGAAGTTGAAACAAGGAAAAATGTTGTTTTTCTGCACCTCGGAATCCACCTGTAGAAGGAGGAACGAGGAAGCAGAAATAGAGTTGAAACTTCCAAGGTAAAAATTTGTTTTTTTGCACCCTAGAATCCACTGTGGAAGGCGAGACTAGGAAATCGGAAAAAAGAAAGAGAAATAAGGCCAAGTGTTGGTTTTTCACTACCCTGAGTCTTCCCGTGGAAGGTGGAAGGTGAACAAGTAAAGGTATCATTTTGTGGTTTTCTGCGATCCAAAGTCCATCGCGGAAGGAGGAAGGGAGAAGGCTGAAGGTGAATAAATGACTTTGTCGCATTATTGGTTTTTAGCTACTCAGAGTCCACCATGGAATGCGGAAAGCAGAAGGAAGAAAGGTAAAAAGGAACATTGGGAGAAATTAAGAGTTCCTCTCACCACAAGACGCATTGAGGAATGTGGAAGGCAAAAAAGTCAGGTTCCGTGCAAAAATGAATTTTTTGGTTACATAGTAGATCTGTGAGCTGTGGAACGACTGTTATAGTGGTTTTCAAGTTGCATAATGAACATTAAAGGATGAAAATGACCCATGACTGTGTTTAAAGAGAAAGAAATAATAAATTTTAATTTATTATGCCTATCAGCCAGGTGTATGGAAATGTGGGTACATGTACATAAACTTATTAGAGCACTAGTAGTCCTGTTCCGCCTCCCCGGTGGGAGGGGACGTGACAGTGTGGTATCAAAGCTACGGGTTTCAACCCTGTCACCTTTTAGGAACATCTAGTTCCACCACATTATGGAAAATTTGTGCGAACCATAGATTTTTTTTTGGAATAAATAGTTGCAGAAAGAAAACTACAATGAAACAGTAGGAAGGTGATGTATAAATTTCTAAGATTATTGCACAGCTAACAATTGTGTTTATGAACACATTTGCAGAATCCTAGTTACATCAAAAGGAAGCATTCCAGATAGTACAGTTTGGAAAGTTTGTCCCAACCAAGATGATTATCATGGATGATGCACAATATCCCTATGAGCTCGAGGCATATGCCATGGGGGAAAACGTACAATTTGGGAATGCTGAAATAGAATCGAATGGAAGAAGATATCAAGAGACTCCCCTAGATATTACGAAAACCATGAGAAGCCTAAGGGTGGGATTGCAAACTTGCAGAGAAGAAAATGAGAGGATGATTAAAGCTTAGGAAGAGAAACATCAGTTGAATGCAGCCATGCTACAGAGTTTGACAGACATCCAAAGGCATATAAACTCTAGGCATCAGACATCAAATCCATAAGGGAGTGGGAATAGTTTAAGAAGAAATCCCCTCAAGAGGTCCAACATCTATAGAAAAATTTCTTCTAGTGGATCCTTCGACTCTGAAGATTCCAATGGGGGCTCAAGCTCTTCATCTCATGGGAATAAGAGGAAAAGGAGTAACCAAAACAATTCACATGGGGAATTAAAGAAGAAAAAGCCTCCTACATCTGATGGTGATTTAAAGTCCGGTTAAGAAGATGAAGCTTGGATTCTTGGGATGAGAAAGTATTTCCAAGTCCAAGAGTACTCTGGAAATATGAAGGCAAGGGTAGCCATATTTAAATTAAATGAAAGAGCATCTATATGGTGGGAGAACCTTAGGCAAGTGAAGAAGATCAATGAAAGCAGGATTGCGTGTAAGCAGTTTAAGAAATATTTCAATGAGAAGTACCTCTATGATAGGTAATATGATGATAAGATTAAAGAGTTCCATGAGTTGAAATTGGGACAGCTGACTATGGAATAATATGCAGACAAATTCTTATATCTGTTAAGGTATGTTAGGTATATCCGAGATGATAAAGTAAAAATTCAGCATTTTCTAAGTGGGTTACCTCAATCATATAAAGATACGATTGGCTTTGATGAACCTTGAACTCTAGAAGAGGCAATAAGGAAGGCCAAGTATTGCTATGATCAAAACAAAAGAAAACCTGATTACCATAAAGCATGGAAGGACAAGAAGAATGAGAAGTTTGACTAAAGCAAGAAAGGTTTCAAACCCTCTCACTTCCGAAATCAGCAAAGGAAGCCATCGTAATCTGTGACTAAGCCAACTAAAATGATGGGATACAGGCCAAGAGATCCAAAGGATCCAACAGAACCACTCCAATGTTGGGAATGTGGAGGAAACCATATGCATAGGAACTGTCTACATGAGAATGGAATGTAAGGCAAGTTCACAACATCCAAGGAGTTGAAACTGTGGGTCAAGTGGCAAGGACCATCCCTAGAATCTATGCAGTGCTAGAGGACCGCCAAGCAAATCATCAATCAACTGCGGTCGAAGTTGAAGGTAAAATTGTTGAGTGATCTGTTTCTGTTTTGATTGACCCTGGATCTACTCACAGTTACATCACTCCTAAAATTGTTGAGATTTGTGCTTTTAAGAAATTAAAACATAGCAAATCATGGTTAGTTCAACTAGCCACTGGAACCAAGAGAGAATTTAGTGAAGTGGTAGAGAAATGTCCATTAGAGATGGATGGGATATTTAATTATGCAGACCTGAATGTTCTGCCACTTGGTTCCTATGTTATTTTCATTGTAATGGACTGGTTAGAAGCACACAGAGTTAATATTGATTGTTACAACAAGACATTTGAATGCATGGATGAAGAAGAAAACCCGAGGGTTGTAAGAGGGATTCTAAAGGTGATTTCTGTTAGGTATATTTCAACAATGTAACTAAATAAGTTATGTAGGAAATTTTGTAGATTGTATGCAGCCCATGTTTTGGAGGAAATGGAGAATGAAACTCCTAGGTTGGAGGAATTTCATGTATTGCAAGAATTCATAGATGTTTTTCCTGATGAGATTCCAGGAATTCTTCCAAAAGGAGACATTCATTTTACAATTGAACTTGTGCCTGGAGAAGCACCAGTGTCCAAGACACCCTATAGCATGAGCACACCAAAATTGCTAGAGATAAAAATGCAGTTACAGGAATTGTTGGAAAGGAAATATATCATGCCAAGTGTGTCCCCATGGGGAGCACCAGTTCTATTTGTGAAAAAGAAAGATGGGACACTCATGTTATGTATTGACTACAGACAGTTGAACAAAGTCACTATGAAGATAAATACCCCTAACCTCGAATTGATGACCCTTTTGATCAAATGAGAGGAGCAAAGGTATTTTGAAATATTGACTTGAGGTTTGGTTACCATCAGTTAAAAATTAAAGAGGAAGATATTTATAAGACAACCTTTAGAAAAAGGTATGGACACTATGATTTTGTTGTGGTACCATTTGGTCTCACAAATGCACCAGCTACATTTATGTGTCTCATGAATAGTGTTTTTAGAAAGTATTTGGAAAAGTTTGTTCTTCTCTTCTTAGATGGAATTCTTATTTATTCTAAGAATGAAGAAGAGCACAAAGAACATATGAGAATGACATTGAAATTTGTAAGGGGCATAAGTTGTATGCAAATTTGAGCAAATGTGACTTTTATAAAGATAAAATTCATTATTTGGGTCACATTATCTCAATTTGAAGGAATATATATGGACCTCGAGAAGATTGAGGCCATTATAAATTGGCCAAATCCAAGAAATTTGACAGATGTGAGATCCTTTATGGGACTTACAGGGTACTACAGGAGGTTCATTGAAGGATTCTCCAAGGTCGCACATTCAATCACTTATTTGCAAAGGGGATAAAGTTTGTATGCACACCAATATGCGAGGAGAGCTTCCAGCAGGTGAAGAATCTTCTCACAAGTGCACCAATTTTGAAAATTGCAGACCCGAAAAAAGACTTTGTGGTGTGTACCAATGCATGCAATTAAGGACCTGGAGGAGTCCTTATGCAAAACAACCATGTGGTATGCTATGAGTCAAAAAAGTTGAACGATCATGAGAAGAACTATGTTAATCATGATTTAGAACGTGCAGCCATAGTACATGTTGTCAAGATGTGGAGGCATTACTTAATGGGAAGGAGATTTGAGCTAAGGACATGCCATTGTGGTCTGAAATAATTGTTTGATCAACCAACTTTAAATGCTAGGCGAGCTAGATGGTTGGAATTTTTATGTGAATTTGGTTTTAAAATCAAACACATAAAAGGAAAAGAAAACAAGGTGGTTGATGCAATCAACAGGAAGGTACATGAAATGCATGTGGCGTCTCTTAGTATTTTCCAACCAGATTTAAGGAAGTAGATTATTAACCATATTGCTGAGGATGAAATGTATGTATAGATAAAGGACGAGTTGCAGCAGAAAAGCCTTGAAAGGAAGTACGAGGGATATAAATTGGAAGAAGATGAACTTCTTACTTATAAGAACATAATTTGTATTCCAAATGTGGAAGACTTGAGGAGAATTGTTATGGATGAGATCCATCAAACTCCATATTCTGGTCACCCAAGATATCAAAAAAAAATTCCAACAGCCATAAAGCAGTATTTTTAGCCAGGAATGAAAAAGGACATTGCTGAGTATATTTCTAAAGGCATGAAATGTCAGCAGGTGAAGGTTGAGCATCAACACCCAATAGGTTTATTGCAACCTTTTCTAGTTCTAGAATCGAAATGTGAATTCATTTCCATGGATTTTATTACAGGATTGCTAATGACTATGACAAAACATGATTCCATCATGGTTGTGGTGGACAAGTTAACAAAGGCATCACATTTTATACCGGTTAAGTCTACATATAAAGCTTATGCCATTGCAAAAAATTTCATGAAGGAAATTTTCAGATTGCATGGATTTCCTAAGGAAATAATTTCTGACAGAGATACCAAGTTAACTTCCAATTTTTGGAAGGGTTTGTTTGCATATTTGGGTACAAAGATGAACTTTAGCACCACCTACCATCCTCAAACCAAGGGGAAAATAGAGAGAGCGAATCAGGTGCTTGAAGACATTTTTCACATGTATGTAATGGACAAACCAACCAGGTGGGAGGATTATTTATACTTGGTAGAATTTGCATATAATAATGGACAATAAGCATCACTAGGAATGATTCCATATGAAGCTTTGTATGGAAGAAGGTGTAGGACACCATCGACTTGGGATAATCCAGTGAACATGATTGTTCTTGGTCCAGAATTGCTTAAGGAAATGGAGCAAGAGGTTGCAAATATTAGGAAGAGCCTGAAAGCAGCCTAAGATAGACAGAAGAGCTATGAAGATAAGTATAGAGTGAAAAGGGAGTTCAATATTTGGGATCATGTTTATCTTATAGTGATTCCAAGGAAGAGTTCCTTGAATCTTGGGAGTTGTGCCAAGATGTTACCTAGATATTGTGGGCCATTTGAAGTGCTTGAAAGAATAGGGCTAGTTTCATATAGACTTTCATTTCTTGCTAGCACTAGAGTTCATAATGTTTTTCATGTCTCTTTGCTTAAGAAATATGTACATGATCCTAACCATGTGATTAATTGGGATGTGATCCAGGTGGAACACAAGGGAGAGTTCCAAACCAAGCCATTGTGCATCCTCGATAAGAAGGTCACAATGCTCCAGAACCAAGCCGTTGGACAGGTAAAGGTGCAATGGAAGCACTACGATCCTGATGAGGATACATGGGAGCTGGAGGATGCCTTGAGAGGAACATCTATTTTTGTTCAATTTTGTAGAGCATTGAGGACAGTGCCAATGAAGGGGGAGGGGAATGTAACACCATGGTTTTGACCCCATGGTATTAAAATTATACATGATGTAAATATTGTTATCAAATCACGGTGAGGATCTCAATGCCAAGGCCCTGCCATCGATTTGGTGTTTTGTGTATTGGCGATCAAGATCGATGACTATGGTTATAGTGCTAGTCAGGCATACTATATTTTGAGATATAAAAATATACAATTTAATAAAATACCCACAACTAGCTATGCACTGAAACGAAAGAGATGGGGGCATGATTTCACAAGGAATAGGGAGGGGAGTTATTCAAACCCTTGATCCAATAAGGTTAATCCAGATGTCGACGGGAGAACCCTCAATCTCTCAAGTACCCTTTTTTCCTCTGCACTGAATCATTCAATTCTTCTATAAGTTGGTTGAGGTTGTTAATGCCTTGGGTAGGGAGAGGCATGGCAGTCGATTTCGTTCCTAAGAAAAACTGTAGTCTATAGGAACTCGTATTCTTTCTTATGGGGAAATTAATCACCCCATAAATGTGTGCTCGATATCATTCATTCCTTATCCCTCAGTTGCGAGAAGTTTTTGGGGGGTTCTTTAGTATTCGTTCTTCCTCATTCACGCAGAGGATTACTCCATGTTTTGTGTTCTGCAAAGTATATCTTCAGTTATCCTTTTCTAGGAACCATGGTTGTTGTGTTACAATTTATTCTATGTATTGCAGAGTGGTATGGAACCCTAGTTTTCTGTGTTATAGAGTGGAACTCTATTTTGGTGTGTTTCCTTGTGGTTTGTTGTTATGTGTACCCTAGTTTGGGTCTGAACTGTATACAAGACTTAGGAGTGGAAGAGACTCTGAATTGGCTTGATAAACCTAGTGGAGAGAGGCACCTCACAAAAATAAGAGTGGTTGGTGAATCTTCTATGCACACCGTGAATAGCATTGGAAGGGAAGGTATGGCTCGAGGGACTATGTAGCAGAGAAGGGGATAATTCCTTGTGTCAGGTGTGTAGGTATTGTGTATTCCATGTGAGGTAGATATTGTGGAGGTGTCCCTAGATCTGTGAATGAGCTCATTATCTTAACGATTCTTCCTTTCCATTTCCTTAACAACCTGATAAACCCAAATGTAGATTGGCTTGGCTAGAAGCCTGATAAACCCAATTGTATATTGGCTTGGATGGATCCTATAAACCCAATTATATATTGGCTTGGATGAACAACCTAATAAACCCAATTGTAGGTTGGCTTGGCTATGTCTTGATGTGTATTTGGCCATGTGTCAATCATTGCCTGAGTAGCCTGATAAACCAAATGGTGTGTTGGATTGGCTGAGCAGCCTCATAAACCCAACTGTTAGTTGGCTTGGCTGGACCTTAATGTGAATATTGGCTATGTGTGAACCACTACTTGAGCAGCCTGATAAACCCAATTGTTTATTGGCTTTGCTAGACAGCCTAATAAACCCATGTTTAGGTTGGATTGGTTGTGTTTTGATGTGTTTTGGATATGTGTGAGTCTATTGTTCCCTAGTTCCTTGTGGAAATCATTCCCATCTCAGGGGTGGAAGTTGTGTTGAGAGATTGATACACACAACTGGCCTATGGTTGGGTGGAACATTGCTGCGACATAGCTAGTTGCATGACATATTCATCTTCAATATAAGTATTCTCTGTATGAATTTTGCAATGTATTTGTTTAAGAATTATTATGAATGTGTTGAATGCTTGCTAAAGATTCAAGTATAGTTTACTATTGTTATATTTTCTTGCATTTTTCATTTGCATATGATTTTTGGTTTCTAATGCATTTTGCTTAAGTTCATGGAGGCTAGAATCCTAGTTACAGAGTCAGAATGCATATCAATTAAGCATTTCCACACCCTAGAATCCGTCTACGGAAGGTGAGAGAAAAAATAGAAGTTGAAACAAGGAAAAATGTTGGTTTTCCACACCCCGAAATCCACCTGCGGAAGGCGTAAGTAGAAAAATAACTGAAAATTCTAAGGTAAAAATATGTTTTTTCTGCACCCCAGAATCCGCTACAGAAGACAGAAGGTGAGAGGCAGAAATCAGAAAAAAGAAAGAGAAATAAGGCCAAGTGTTGGTTTTCTGCTACCCGGAGTCCACATGCAGAATGTGTAAGGCGGACGGAGGAAACTGGAAGGTGAACGAGTAAAGGTATCATTTTGTGGCTTTCCACAATCTGGAGTCTGTCATGGAAGGAGAAAAGAGGAAAGCAGAAGGTGAATAAATGAATCCAATGTATCTTAAGTTTTCGCTACGTGAAGTCTGCAGTGGAATGCAAAAAGCGGAATGCGGAAGGTGAATAAATGACTCTGTCGCATTATTGGTTTTCCACTACCTGGAGTCTGCTGTGGAATGCAGAAAGTAGAAAGCAGAAAGGTAAAAAGGAACATTGGGTGAAATTAATAGTTCCACCTGCCACAAGCCGCATTGAGGAACGTGAAAGGAGAAAAAGTGAGGTTCACTACGGAAATGACTTTTTTGGTTACAAAGTAGATCTGTGAGCTGCAGAACAACTGCTACAGTGGTTTTTAAGCTGCAGAATGAATGTTAAAGGATGAACATGACCCATGACTGTGTTTAAAGAGAAATAAATAATAAATTTAATTTATTATGCGTATCAGTCAGGTGTATGGGCACGTGGGTACATGTACGAAAAGGTATCAGAGCAGTAGTAGTCCCGTTCCTCCTCCCCAACAGGAGGGGACATGAAAACATTGTAATTATTCCAATTTATTATTGCATTAGATGAATGTTGGTCTCGTTCCAATAGGTATCCTACGATCAATGCATAGGAACCTAGTACATATACCATTTTTCTCTTCGCTTAGCTATGTAGAGCTCTTTTTTTTAATAACGATAAGTATTTACAAAGAAAATATACAATCAACATAAAATAATCAATATTAAAAAAAGTGAAGACATTTAATTCATGCAACTAAAAGGTAATAAAAACATCTTTTCTCAAACCATGAATCAATGGAAATTGACTAAAACCAATATTGATTCAAGCTACAAGAAAGGGTTAAATCAAGCATGAAATGAAAACTAGAAGCATTCAAGGGACTAACACAATATTTAACCAAAATAAACACAAACTTCAAAAATTGACAAAATGCTTCAAACAAAAGCAATAAACAAACCATAAAAAATTGTCAAGATATTCGTGCTAAAGACCACCATGATTTCATGTACTTGAATGAGCCATTCTTGCTTAGCGAAAGTGTTTTCAAATTAGTTATTTATCCTTTAATATTAAGACACTATCTATGTGAAGAGATAGATCCTAGGCCTAGCTTTCTCAAATTCCAGTGTCATTTACTGTCACATACAAGAAAGAGACAATGTAAGAGATAAATATCAAAACATTAATATTAAATCAGCTGCATGAAGGTAATGTACCTCAAATCATCAATGTTACAACAAAAGAGTACAATGTCGAATCTATTTTTACCTAAAACACAACCCCAAATTCACATATAGTGATCACCAACAAGGCTACATGGAACACCTGGTCCAAAATAATACTCAAGAGTCTCTCATGTGTATTAGATAATATGAAATATTAGGTGAAATTCATTTTCCAATTCACATTTTGGACTTGGTCCTCATTTTCAACATTCTGAACATGACCTTCTCCATATGAATCATAGTTATGATCATCCAAAACATTATGTTCCACATCAAGTTCATTAGATAATTTTGTTATATTGTTTCCTCCCATTCTTTCATGATTTGATCGCCAAAGAGATAATGCTCTTTCATATGGAAAAATGTTAACCTCATACTTTGTTACATATAATCTTAAGAATGTATCCATATTTTTATCAAGCTTGTTTCTCAACTTTGAATTCAAGAATGTTAGTGCACTAAACATTCTCTCATCCTCCACTGATCCCAAAATCATGGTTTGAAATAAATCCGCTAATTTGAAATATTCTGACATTCTTTTTCATAGCATTTCACTACCACTGATCTTAGTCCATAATCTTGTAATTGCACCATATTCTTTATTATCCGATGGAGAAAATTGGTCCCGCATTGTTGTAGAAAAGCATTGAGCTTGATTTATCTTTTTTTCTCAATCTAAAAGACCTCAAATATGTTATCCCTGTATCTCGGCCTCTTGACAAAAATGGCTATGCAAAATATTTTATTTCTCTATAAATTCAACCTTTAAAGTATTTGAACATTAACTATGGTCCCATATTGAGGGTATACGATAGACATGGCCTCCAAAAATTCATCTCAAGGAAACGATTCTCTTATCTCTGATGATAGTGATTTTACAATTTCTATCAAGTTGCGTCTCACTGAAATTAGAACATCATGAAATCATTCTCTTGACACGGGGCACTGTTTGGTGGATATTCCTATCTTATCATTATAATAAAAGGGAACCATATACCCATGAACTGCCATACATAGCATCCTTTTTTCATCATACTTTAAAAAAAATCATCATTTTTTGTATTGATTATCTTACTCCAATTTGTAAATGCTAGATTTGTAAAAGACTCTGCTATAATATACAAGTTATCTAATGCAAGACATGTTAATTTTCTTTCTCTTGTGTATTCATCAATATAAATCATGCGACTGTGATCCATCTTCACAAGGTTATTCATTTCATGAAGCATAGGAAGAATTCCGGCCAATGTTAATAATGTCTCTATATCAGTTAGTAGAAATAGAAGAGTTTGAGTTTTTTCTACACTTGAGCGATGTTCATACATCACCCCTATCAAGGATCCATATTCACTGAATGGTATTTCAGTTGGTCCCTTCAATGATATCCATCTTGTATCAACATATTTTAATAGTTTTTTTTTCCATTTGTATGAAGCTCACCTACAAGATATTCAACCTTTGAAACCAATGAAAAGTTTCTCACTATTTTAAATTCAAGATTAATCATGTGAGCCATACAATGAATACTAAGCATATACGGTGAAGCCGAGAGTTGCAGTATAGCACAAAGGCTACCAACATTTTTGCAATCATGAAATGATCCATACCACCAATTTCCTTCAAACTATCAATAACAAGTTCATAAATATTTTATGTTGTAGAACTTTTGGTCATTTATGAATTTGAAATAGATATGAATGCTTGATATGGTCATTAACCATATAAATGCTCATGCAAATCCATGAAGTATTATAAATAGCTATAACTTCATCTAAAGACAGTGACAAAAATGTAGCATTTGCAATCTTCTCTTTCATATCGTCATTTTCTACTTGAGCTAGATACCTTCCCCATTCCCAACCACTCAACAAAGACCAATGAGAAGATGGAAAATTTAGCACTTGAATAAAATATTGATATTTCATCATTTTTGGATAATATTTCATTGGATCACCATTGGATATGAGGTGAAATACAGTGTCATCTTTGATCACAAATATTTTTCCATCATATTTCCAAATTGAGACGTGATGGTTCCTCCACTTTACTTGAGTTTTTTCTTATTTAGTAAGAATTTATTATTGTTGATGTAATTATAACTTCGGAAAGTATTCACTTGTATTTCTTATGTAGTGTAACCCAATGTTTATTCCGGGATGTATTTGTAATGTACTTGAGTCATGTCATACCCCGAGGTTCCTATCGCCAGTTTCTATAATGTAAACAAGTCATGTCAAGTCAAGGTGGGTAACCCTCCTATTGTCTAAGGGTTAAATCCCCCACAGTTCTAGGGCACTAGGGTTATTAGAATCACCTAGTGAAGACAACCCTAGTTGGGTTTAGTCAAGTCAGGAATTAGTATAAATAGAGAGCTAGCCTCTCTATTTATCACTCACTCACTCACACTCAGTTGTAGTGCATAGCTGAGGAAGAGAAAGACACTGGGGCAAGGAAGAAAGAGGTTACTGCTGTTGGGAGATCATCTTACTATTTTGGGTTTTAATTTTGGTGTTGATTCTATCTCTGACAAATTTGTGAGGTTTTCTCCATTTATGGTTTCCCTGAGGAAAAACAATGTGTTCATTGTCTCTTGTGTTTGATTGTTGTGCTTGTTGTTCTCTCAGTTAAAGATCCTAATGTTATGCTAGCTTAATGTTAAAAATCTAACATGGTATCAGAGCTAACCTGAGAAGAAGACACTATGCAGCTGCGGGAAATAGGGATTCCTACTTTGTGGATCTCTCTCCACATATTTTCAACAAAAGAAGGGTGGAATAAATCTCCTCCCTAAGGCACATATTTTTGTTGAAACAGAATTCAATTCTCAGGTTTTTTAGTTTTGGACCCGACACTGCTGCCGAAAATTAGGACTTTTCATAGAAGTGGAATTTTTTAGTGAACCCAGTCTTGGATTGATCTACTCCCAAAAATAGAAGTTAGGGATCAAAATAAAATCATTTGGTTGGACGGAACTCCAGAAAAGAAAAACCCTAATCTACTCCTGAACTAGCACTACAGGATTTCAGCTCCAAATCAAGATCTGACATCTTGACCTAGTAAGATATAAATATTTTGTATTTCCATTTGAGATTCTTAGTTAATATGTCTCATCATACCAAGCTTGATGAAAAGCTTGAGGAAGCTGATAACTTCCAAGCCTGGAAGTATAGGATCTCCCTGGTCCTAGAAGAAAATGAGTTGGACTCCTATATCAGTGAGGAGGTTCCAGTTCCAGAGGGAGATGAGTATAAGGCCATACATAAGAATAAGTTGGTTATGGAAAAGAGGATTATTGCTGATTCAATCAAGGATCACCTCATACCACAGGTGTCCTCCCTCAAGACACCTAAAGCTATGCTTGATTCCCTAACCACGTTGTTTGAAGGGAAGAACATCAATAGGAAGATGACTCTAAGGAACCACTTGAAGAATGTAAAGATCCAGAATGAGGATACCATCCAGTCATACTTCACAAGGGTCTCCTAGATCAAAGAACAGTTGGAAGCATTAGATGAAGAAGTGGAGAATGCAGAAATTGTGATGACAACTTTGAATGGCCTCCCTAGGTTATGGGATTCTTTCATCCAAGGAATCTGTGCTAGGAAGAAGTTAGTCAAGTTCAGTAGACTGTGGGGAGAATGTTGACAAGAAGAAGCTCGAATACTGGCTTGAGAAGAAAATATGGGAAGTGAATATCAAGCTCTCACAGTACACTCCAAGAAGGGAAGAAGGGAAAAGCATCATCACCAAGGTAAGCATTCTCATCAGAAAGGTTAATCTAAACTCAGATGTTATACATGTGATGAAATAGGACACTATGCTAGAAACTGTCCCATGAATAAGAATGGACCCAAGAAGAAGAGGAACTCCAAAAGAAGACATTATGCTCACACTATTGAGGATGATGATCCTCCTAGAAAGAGAGTAAAACAAGAAAGTGAAGAATATTCAAGTGAAGATGAATATGTTCTGATCTCCGCTCTCATGGGAATCATGGAAGCAAATATTGGCTTATTGATAGTGGGGATTCCAAACACATGACAGGTTTCAAGGAATCCTTTGAGAAACTATCCGAACATAATTCACCCCATAAGGTAAAACTTGGGGATGGCTACCAATATCCAATAAAAGGTAGTGGTGAATCCTCCTACAAGCTAGACTCTAGAAAGTCTATGAAAATGAAGGATGTCTTGTTTGTACCAGGACTAAATAAGAATCTTCTATCCATATCAGCATTGCATGCAAAAGGCATGAGGGTTTCATTTGTAGATGGATAGGTCCTCATATGGTCAAGAGGAAAGACTACTGATGATGCAATAGTGATTGGAGAACAAGAAGGAGAATTATACAAATTGAAGGGCCATCCATAACAAGAAGGAGGATTATAAAAATTGAAGGGCCATCTAGAACAAGCTTTGGTCCATGACACAGTAGAGCCAAATGAACTTTGGCATAGAAGGATTACACATGTGCACTATAGAGCACTACCACTTGCAAGCAAAGTTGTTGAAGGTCTTCCAAAAATTCAAGCAAAACATGAAGGGGTCTACAAAGGATGTGCGAAAGGAAAGAATACAAAGAAGACATTTCTAAGTAGTGAAAGAAAAGAAAAAGGAATCTTGGAAATAATCCACTCTGATGTATGCGGACCAATGTCATCAATTTCTCTAAGAGGGTATGTATACTATGTTTATTTTATTGATGAATTTTTTAGGAAGACATGGATTTACTTCATGAAGAACAAAGATGAAGTTTTCAGCAAGTTCAAAGAATTCAAAGCCTTGATCAAGAACCACACAGAAAAGAAGATCAAGACCTTTTGATTAGATAATGGCAGAGAATTCACATCAAATGAATTCAAATACTTATGCAAATAATCAGGGATTAAGAGGGAGTTATCCACTCCATATAATACACAACAGAATGGGGTTGTAGAAAGGAAGAATAGAACTATCATGGAAGATGGAAGAGCAATGCTTCATGATCAGGATCTTCCCATGCATCTATGGGAAGAGGCTTCCAGACTAGTGGTGTATGTACAGAACCATACTCCACACAGAGTACTCAAGAATAAGAATCATGAAGAAGTATTCTCTGACAAGAAACTCGAAGTCAGCCATCTCAGAATATTTGGTTGTCCTGTGTACATACACATTCCGAAAGAAAAGAGGACAAAGTTAGATCCTTCAAGAAAGAAGGGTATATTTGTGGGATACTCTGAAAGCTCGAAGACTTACAAAATATATTTCCCAGGATTCAAGAATATCGACATCAGCAGGGATGTAACATTTGATGAAGACATAGCTTACAACAAATCCAAAAAGAGACCCGTTGAAGAACCTGAAGAAGTAGAAGCACCCAGAATTCATGATACAACCATGAATGAAGAAACTCAAGAAGAAGATCGAGAATTTGAAGAACCACAAAGACCTGTAGATCCACCTCAAGAAAAGAATCCTCACAAGAGGAAACCTGCTTGGGTACGAGAAGCTATACAAGGTGCGGAAAGATATGGGGCTCCAGAATAGAATCACAGAGAAATAAAGAGAACCAAATCCTGCTCTGGATATGTAGCTTTACTATGTGACTTTATCAATGAAGAACCTTCCAATTATGAAGAAGCGATAGAACGAAAAGAATGGAAGGATGCTATGATCGAAGAGTATCAATCAATCATGAAGAATGATGTTTGGGATGTTGTCCCAAGACCAGAAGGGAATTCAATTGTAACTTCCAAATGGATCTACAAGATCAAGCATGTTGCAGATGGTAGCATAGAGAAATATAAGGCAAGATTCGTGGCTCGTGGCTTCTCATAGAAAGAAGGAATAGATTATGAAGGAACCTTTGCAGCTGTAGCTAGATACACTTCCATCAGATTAGTACTTGCTTTGGCTGTAGTGATGAAATGGAAGATACACCAAATGGATGTCAAGACTACTTTCTTAAATGGTGTAGTGGAAGGGGAAGTGTATGTAGAGCAGCCATTCAGTTTTGAGACACATGACAGGGAGTCTCATGTGTGTAGAGTGAAGAAATCCCTGTATGGTTTGAAACAGACACCCAGGACATGGTACGATAGAATTGATAGCATTCTATCCAATTTGGGCTTTACCAAGAGTAAAGCAGGTTCCAACCTTTACTACAAGGTTGAATATGGAAACCTAGTGATGCTCCTACTGTATGTAGATGATCTGTTTGTAATAAGTATGGATGGGTTTATTTCTAATACGAAGAGAAAGCTTGCTGCTGATTTCGAAATGAAGGACTTGGGTATGATGCACTATTTTCTAGGCATGGAGGTGTGGCAGAATGCGGATGGAATCTTCCTCAGACAAGGAAAGTATGCAATAGAGATCCTGAAGAGGTTTGGGATGATGGACTACAAGTCCATGACCACGCCTATGGCATCGAACCTGAAGCTGTTGAGTGATGCTTCATAAAAAGTGGTTGATGCTACGATGTATCATCAGATGATTGGATCCTTGATGTACCTGATGTGCATGAGACCAGATATTTGCTTTGCTGTGAACACCTTGAGCTAGTTCTTGACAGATCTAAGACATGTTCACTTGATTGCTACAAAGCATATTCTGAGGTACCTAAGGGGTACAATTGATTATGGGCTCAAGTATGAGGTGAATCAGAAGATTAACTTGGAGGGTTATGTTGATTCAGATTGGGAAGGAAATGCAATTGATAGGAAGAGCACTTCAAGGTGTTGCTTCAGTATGGGATCAGGTGTGATCTCTTGGTTTAGCAGGAAGCAATCATGTTTGGCACTGAGTACAACTGAAGTAGAGTATGTCGCAGCTTTTTCAACTAGTTGTGAGGCAGTATGGCTGAGGAAGCTACTGTCTAATTTATTTTATCTCCAGATGGATGCTACTTGTATACATTGTCACAACTAGAGTTGTGTGAAGTTTTCAGAAAATCCATTGTTCCATGAAAAGTCGAAGCATATCGAGATCAAGTATCACTATATCGGGGATATGGTACAGAGGGGAGCAGTGAAGCTCCAATATGTTGTGACAGAGGAACAGATAGCTGATGTGTTGACAAAGCCATTGGATAGGGTGAAGTTCGAGTACTTTAGGGAGAAGCTTGGTGTTCTCTAGATCGAGGTTTCCTCCAAGGGGAAATGACAAGACCCAAAGCCATTATGACATGGTGAGAGGATTGGTTCCTTCCACGGTCAGATGTAAGGGCTGAGCCATTTTGTCATGGTGAGGATTGGTTCCTTCCATGTCAGATATGAGTGCTGAGCAATTCTGATATGACTGTAGGATTGGTTCCTACATGATCAGAAGTAAGCGCTGAATTCCATTCTTGGAATGGAGGTGCCTGGTCAGTTACCAAGAATACTTGGTATGGGATTGAGGGCCATTCTAATTGTATGATTGGTTCCTACTTTATCAGATGTGAGTGCAAGCCCTTTCAAACATGTATGTTGGATTGGTTCCTCGCATGTGTCGGATGTAAGTGCAGAGCCCTTTCGAACATGTATGTTGGATTGGTTCCTCGCATGTGTCAGATGTAAGTGCAGAGCCCTTTCAAACATGTATGTTGGATTGGTTCCTCGCATGTGTCGGATGTAAGTGTAGAGCCCTTTCGAACATGTATGCTGGATTGGTTCCTTGCATGTGTCAGATGTAAGTGTAGAGCCTTTTTGAACATGTATGTTGGATTGGTTCCTCAAATGTAAGTGCAGATCCTTTTTGAACATGTATGTTGGATTGGTTCCTCGCATGTGTCAAATGTGAGTGCTAGGCCTTTCTAACAGGGTTGTGGGATTGGTTCACACATGGTCAGATGTGAGTGCTGGGTGTTCCTTTCTGATATGATTATAGGATTGGTTCCTACATGATTAGATATAAGTGCTAGGTGGGCCATTCTGACTTAGGGTCAGATATAAGCGCTAAAGAATACCTACATGGAGGCTAGGCCTACAACCAACATAAAAAAGGGCTGGCTCTGTAGAAATTCCTATGATGAGAAGAATCATGAGATAACACCCGTGATGATCCAGTGATGATGATCCAGCAGAGATGATCCAGATTAAGGGATGATCCAGATCTAGAGATGATGCTCCAAAGATGATCAAGATCGAGGGATGATCCAGATCCAGTGATGATGATCCAGATCCAGTGATGATCCAAATCCAGGTGAAGATGACTTGAAGATGAAGGTGACTTGAAGATAAAGATGACTTAAAGGTGAAGATGACGAAGACTCGATGATGATCCAGATGATATAGAGAAGAAGACTTGTGTTGATAAATTGTGTCGAGAGAATACCTTCCTAGTTAAAAGGGAGTGTTTATGTAATTATAACTTTGAAATGTATTCACTTGTATTTCTTATGTATTATAACCCGATGTTTATTCTGGGATGTATTTGTAATGTACTTGAGTCATGTCATTCCCCGAGGTTCCTATCGAGAATTTATATAATGTAAAAAAGTCATGTCAATTCAAGGTAGGAAACCCTCCTATTGTCTAAGGGTTAAAGTCCCCGTAGTTCTAGGGCACTAGGGTTATTAGACTCACCTAGTGAAGTCGGCCCTAGTTGGGTTTAGTCAAGTTGGGAATTAGTATAAATAGAGATCTAGCCTCTCTATTTATCACACACTCACTCACACTTAGTTGTAGCGCATAGCTGAGGAATAGAAAGACATTGGGGCAAGGAAGACAGAGGTTACTACTGTCTAGAGATCATCTTACTATTTTGGGTTTTACTTTTGGTGTTGATTCTATCTCTAAGGAAGTTGTGAGGTTTTCTCCATTTATGGTTTCCCTGAGGAAAAAAATTGTGTTCATTGTCTCTTGTGTTTGATTGTTGTGCTTGTTGTTCTCTCAGTTAAAGATCCTAATGTTATGCTAGCTTAATGTTAAAAATATGACAATTATATTCCTCTTCAAATTGGAGATGTCAACATTGGCTAAGAGATTTCCATCTGGCACCTTTCTTATCATACACCTTTCCAACATGCTTCTCTATTGTGTCTAACTTCATCTACAATTTCACTACCTTTCTGAGTTTCCAACTACATGAAATGCATTTAACTTCTCATGAGGTCTCATTCTCATTTGCTGGAGGTATTGTTTCAACAAATGGGTATCTTGAGACCCAATCAAATTTGAATTTTCGCACTAGGTTGCATTGGCCCTTTTTCCTTTTCTGTGAATGCACGATGTCACCTTGCAAGGAAAAATCTTCAACATTTGAACTACCAATTTCAAATGAAAATGCATTTGTCTCACTTTGATCACTATAGGAATGTATTATACCATCCATTGTATGTGTTGCAGATGAATTCTCAAAAGTGTTGACATCTCTCTCACCGATACCTTGCTCCAAAGAGATTGAAGCATGAATAAGATGCAGATTATTGGATTGAGGATTTTGAAAATATGATATTACATCATTTTGTCTTGATGTTTTATTTTTCTTTCCACAATACATGTTTGACATCTTACTTAGTATTCCAAAATTGAAATTCCAAATCGATATAGAAATGAGAAGTGAAGCATGAATTAGAAAAATGATATAAAATGAGTACAATAGCACATTATCAATTTATATTGACCCGAATTACAATGAGTGTTTACATTGACTCTTTCAATGAATTTTAGATGACCAAATACATCAATAGCATCCCCCGAAAAAGGTATAACACTAATACAATAAAAGTAAAATAAGAATATCTTCAAAAGTTACATTTTTCAACATATTCTAGACATGAAAAAACAAATAAAAGCCCTAAAAGTGAAGACTCAAACCCTAACCCTAAAACTATGACTCAAAACTTATAAGTTTAACATTGAAACCCTATCCCTAAATTGATGAATGGTAATCTAAATTTTAATTTCCCCTAAATGTTTATACACATTTAAGATAAAGGAAATTACCAATGAGAAGAAGGTATGGCCCACGGCCCAGCAAAAGAAGGTATGGGCCTCAAAATATTCACATTCATCAATGATCATAATATATTTAACTTGTTAAAGGCCTACTCTATATAGAAAACCTTGTAAGATGATCATACCTTGAATCTTGCAGTTTGAATAAGAGGTTTTTTGTACTGAACCCAATGACCAAATAAAGAAAATATAAATGTAACGCATTCAATTATACTTACACTATGATGGGTACAAAATAAATAAAGACAACATATATTTAAATTATGTAAAGTGAAGAAATGAACATGTCTTACAAAGCTAAAAGGACAAAAATTTTAGATAAACTTTATGGTAGGTAAAATCTATCATAATTTAGTTTCCATGTTGTCAATAAACTTTCTATAAACAAAACCTATCATGATAATTCATTTGTTAGATTGTGAGTAAATTTTTTATAAGAAAAACATGTCATAATAATTCAGTAAATTTTCAAAAAGAAAAACCTATCATACTAATTTAGTTGTCAGACTAGCAGTGAGAACAACCATCACTACTCCATTCAATTAGTATTTAATGCTATTGTTGTAGATATATGATCCATTGGATCAAATCCAACTGTTAATCCAATCCAAACATTCAAAATCCCACATCAACAAAATTACAGGGTACTTATTGATCACACAATACTAACATCACAAGGTCAAGTCCATAGGCTTGTTTCCTCTAATTATTGTGAACCCCATATAAAGGGAATTGCCAAAAGAAGTTTCGAAAAGAGAAAAAAAACACATTTAAAGAATTTGGAAATATAACTTCATTAAATATTATTACAAAGGAACTTGCTGCTAAATTGGTTGTCATCAATGTTATTGGAAATTAGCCTTGCAATATTTACACATTTAGTATAAGAGGATTTTTTACTTCACTGGCTATCACCAATGTTTTTTTGGACATTTGATAAGTGCTAGTTCGAAATAAGGTTTGTTGCCAAACAAATTGTGAGTAGAAATGTTATTAGACAACAAGAACCAACTAATTGTGAGTTGCAATGTTGTTAAGCAATTAGAAAGTACTAGCTTCAACAAATCTTAAAAGTGAAATATTTCCAAAATCCAAAATTAGAAACCCCTTTGACTAAAGATGCTACATAATAGCCTATAAGTATTACATCTAGAAGACCTCCAGTCATAAAGCTACAAGTGAGACATTCCTATAAAAGATACAATTGATACCTTCGGTTACAAAGCCAAAATTAGGGTGGTTTTATTGCATCAAACTCATCACCTATCCTCACCTACAAAATGTTGGCATTAATAGAACAGTGGTTCTGCAAATCCTAAACTATTACCCTAATGGCACAATGTTCCCCAAATATGTTAACCCATCCAACCAGGTAAATAATATCAAACTCCTTCGTGAGTTGTTTGAGTTAGTGTTTTGAAGGTGGGGCAAGAAAATGTTGAGCGAATTCTGACTGACAATGAAGCAAAATATGTGTCCAAATAGGAAAGTATCCTACTGTGGGAGGATAGAATTCTTCTCAAGCCAACCTTGCAAGAGAGTATAAGCTTCCGTAATCAGTAATGAAGCAAACTATGTTAGTACTAAAGAGTATCCTACTTTGGGAGGAGGATAGAATTCCTACCAGATCAGATGTGCAAGAAAGTATAAATTTCCATAATAATAAAGCATTGTTTAAGTCCTAGTAGCTAACCCACATGTTAGATATTCCAGTATCGGATAATGACTACCTCAAGTGGTTAAGTTGGAATTAAACAGGGCACTAAATTTGCCTCCTAATGTGATACAAAGAATTCCATCCCCTTCTGTCAGCAATGTAAGGGAAAGTGATAACTACAACAAACCATCTAGACAACATAATCTTAGGGGAATCCAGAGCTTTCTATACCATGAAGATATGATATCCCCTGCATAAATACTAGAATTACATTTGCGCAAAGGATTCCTTGAAAAAGGTAAACACCATCTTCTAGCCATTAACCCATCAGAAACTTTTGACAGCTGAGAATCTAAAGAAAATAGGGATCCATCGATCATCAATGTGTACTTTGTGAATATAAAATAGAAACATCCAAGAATCCTTTTCTCAACTATAAATTAATGGAGGATGTGTGGGAAATTATTCTAGAGGGGACCAGAATTGTTGAGACATTTGTGGTTAGGACTAGGGTTTGTTATTTAGGGCTTGGAACTCCCTCTACTTCAATTCCATAAAAGAAAAACCAATTGTTTCTAGAGTCTTGAACCTGCTTCCTAGATTCATATTTTAGAAACTCTGGTTAGTCAGGAGCAACCTAATCTTAAAGGAACCTATCCCCTCCAATACTGCTAATCAAGTGGTATCCTTTTTGAGATAGTTTTCTCTCCAACTTTAGGGGCAGAAGATAGGATCAAGGCTTGTAGCAGAAAGAAATTCATAGGATTAAAATACTATAGTTATGGTAACAGCTCCATAGTCTGCATCCAACCAAAGTCCTGCACACACCAAAAAATAATAACCCATTAGATCTCCTTGAGAGATACACAAAAATGGATCAGATAAATTCATCCTATTTTTATCGATTGTCTAAATGAAATCTAGGCCAGACATAACTAGGGAGGCCTATATTATACCCAGAAGGCCATACAATATGTAAATTTACTTGTAGGGAATAGAGTGAACCACAAATAATCTCCAGAAGTAGTAACAATCTTATATGAATTTATTCCCCCTAGAACTGAAGCTTGGGATAGGTTATCTACACTTCTCAAGGAGGAAAATTCAAGATCACTACAAGTAATTTTGGGGTTATTTTATTATCTCTATCTCTCTCAAAGATTTGTTAGGGTTTCTTGTGGAAGAAGAGCGCACTCTTGTGCTAGGGATTGATCTTCATTATTGGTATTGCTTTTGTACTAGAAAAATTTATTCTGAGAAAAGTTTGTTGGGATTTCTCCCGTTTGGATTTCCCTGGATAAATATTTGTGTCTCTTGTGCATGGTTATCTTTCAATGATCCTTTCTTTTGTTTATGTTGCAAATGAATATTGATTATGCAATGAAATTGTGAGATAAAATAAATGATTGAAGAATTATTGTCAAGGATTCTTATGCACCTTGGATCCTAGATGCAAACCCACTACCAAACAGTAAGCATCCCTAGGGTGACAGGATAGGAAATTCTTCCTCCTAAACATAGTGTTTCCTCCTGTTACCACCCTATTTACATAGGGTGTTCACATTATGTTTTCAGAGGAATGCAGGGCTGATTCTTAGATCTTCTGGAAATGGAAAAGAAGCATATCATCATTTCTATCAACATTGGGTCAACTTCAAAACCTAGAAAGCAATTATGGTTTAGTTTTGAAATAAATGACAGTGACAAAAGTCATCAAACAATATAAATAGAGGTGAAATGTGCAAATCTGGGTGGTTGCTATGGGTTGAATTGACCTCATGGGAAGTTCTAGGTATGTCCCAGACTCTTAATAGCTTTAAAAAGTGGTCTTGGGCATTGTTTCAACCATCAAACAACATGTAACCACCCTAATTATTAAATCTAGGTGCATCTTAGACAATTCTAGGTAGTCTCATGGAAGTTGTGGCCCCTGGGCACACTAGGGCTCTTTTTCATCCCTTAAACATTCATGAAATAGTAATCTAAGTTATTAGGTCTATGGGAGAGCAGTGGAAAATCATGTAACAACATCATTTTTGGAAATATTTCGACATCCCTGTGCATGGTTGTAGCCTCCAAAAGGTGGCAAGTAGTATACTTTGATATCTGGGCATGAATAACAACAACAAGTTATCTTAAATCCCTACTTCTATGCACTTTCTAGGCATGAAAACATTGAAATGAGACCTATAGCATATTTGGGAATCATTCATGAGGCAAACACTCTTCATCTTGGGTTTTGAGTTTAATTCCAGCATAAAAAATGCCCTGGTACTCAAATCTGGGTACCTTTTAGTCAGTTTTGAGCACAAATAGTGGTCAAAAGTCATATTGCAGCCACTGAAAAGCAATGAACAACAGGAGTAGCAAATTCTAGGTTGAGATTGAAAGTAGAAGTAGCATCAAAACCCAATTTGATCATAAACAACAATAAAAATCATCTAAACTTTAAGTCTGGCTAGTTCTGAGTTTTATTTGGCAAGGTACATCATAAATCAGCCAGTGTTCATCCCTTTAGAAGTTTCATGGAAGTTTAGGGCCTTTCATGGAAGTAGTCACTTGTATTGTTCCATCCTTATCATCTTTTGATTGTCCCTTTGAGGCAACAATCCTCTGATTTAATGAATGATGAAGGGTTTCCTCATAATTTTGGTTGAAAAAGCAACCAAAGAGGAATTTTCCCCATCCTCTAAGAGTATTCTCAAACTCATTTGTATGGATTTTAAATGATTTAAGTGATATGACTTAGAAGTTTATAGTTAAACATTGGAGTATGTCCATCCTTGAAACTTATTTTCACTCATTCCATGCCTTGTTGGAGTAGCATTCTATGTTAAACGAAGGCATCACTTGGGGGGAATAGGGTGAACCAAAAATAATCTACAGAAGCAACAAAAATCTTATTGGAATTTCTTCCCCTTAGAACTGAATCTTGGGACAGGTTATCTGCATCCAAGACTCACTAAAAAGTGTCTCTCCACATCAAGGCCAGTACTTAGCCTCTAGTTCTCAGATTAAGGCCAGCCCAAATTTTCAACTCTCTTATCCAGATGTCTTTCATTCCCCCAAATACTTAAAGGCTACATGCACACCTTGTATGTTCCTTAGCCTCGGGTGCTCAGATTAAGGCCAATCCAAATTTCCAACTCTCTTGTCCAGATGCCTGCCATTCCCCCAAATACTTAAAAGGCTACATGCACACCTTCTATGTATGTAAATATATCTTCAAAAGTTAATGGAAATATATTTTTGTTAAAAAATATAGCAAACTATGTGGTTTCTCGTAAGATTTTTATGGAAAGACCCTAGTTTCAGCCCACTATTTATGTAGCGAACATAAATATATAAATAATAATAATAATAATAATAATAATAAATGATGTGACACATCCTAACTAGAAAACATGACCTTTCAACCAAAGTGACTAGTCAATGCTATAATTAGTATTACATCATCACATGGCATTGTATCAACATTGCCCCTAGGGTTAACTAATGCAGTCATGAGCCATATGTGAGATCCCCCATAGTTGGAAAGGTCACAAGTTCAGGTTCCTTTATCCCTTAGGGGTTAGGCTCATGAAGGCCAACAATTTTACCCATTTAACATCCACAGATCATTGGGAAGTACTTGGAGGGTTTTCTACCAGGTTTTCATGGGGAAGAAAAACTAAATCATCAAATGGAATTGGGATGATTTACAAATCGTGTGTATATCGTCTACATCTACTGAGATTTTATTTACTCAACTCTCATTCTACACTTGTTGCTTGTTACAAATAATACTTGTGTATCTACCTTTGTGGTCTTTACACACTTTGCTTCCTCATCAAGCCTGAGGTTTTTACCCTGGGTATTTTCACTCCTTGTTTCACTTCTACCTGTCATATATTTGTTGGAAGGTCCATTGAGGTTAAGTAATGCATAAAATGGAGAAGACGAGAGGTTTGTTGAACCGTTAACCCCTCAAAGGGATTGGATATATTTGTTGGAATTGTATGCATCAATTTTCACACTGAAAATTTCAAAATAAAAGAAGTACAAAAATAGGTATTGAATTGATTTATTGCTAGGAAAGAGATCAAACAACAAAAACTATTTGAAAATTCAAATCAAAGAACATATTACAACTCAAATTAGCCAGACAAACTTTAGCTCAGAACAAACAACAAATTGCAACTGGAATTCCAAGACCAAACTTCCTCTAGATCAGTTGTAGGACATTTATAGTTCGAGCTGTGATAAGAGCTCTAGACCGAGGTAAAAAAATTTTACCTAAAAATTATCAATGAGCCATTTTATAGCTAGAAGACTTGTAAGTCACATAGAGGATATTAAGAGAGATATACTTGATTTAGGGAAAATGCATTATGCATATGATAGAAAATCCAGTGAAGAGAGAAAGTTTGAGTCTCCACATGTTAAATAGTGTTATTGATATTAGTCGATTCAAACATGTCATCCCTTGAAACAATCGTTGAAATGAACCAAGAATCCAGTTAAATTCTGAACCGTTTGATTCAATACTGAATGTTCAGTTCAACCACCTGTTTGACATGAAACATGATGAACACCCTTGAAATGACTGAAAACAGAAACCTAAAAGGCCTTGTATTAATACCTCGATTCATATATATTAGATGTAGATATATCATATATAGTATAGCCTATTATCAAAACCTCAAGGTAATCAATCACGTGATTGTGAATATTTGAAAATCAAGGTAAAATGCCTTTAAAATCATGAGAAATTGTTACCATTTCAATAGCATTGTAGAGTTCTAATCATCATCCTTTAATATGCCTTTACAAATGACTAAACTCTACAGTGTGAACAATTAGATAAGTCATGTCATTTTGGTAAACCCTAGGCCTATGGTGAGAACCCTAAATTCCTTTGAAATCTCCACTAATTTTCCAAGCTCTAATCTTAAGAGGAGGATCTTGCAAGCTTTTCCATGGAAAAAAATACTAATTTAAAATCCGCTTAAAGGTCAAATTTGGGAATTGCTCATGTAAAATGGTGGAAAAATGAATGTTAATCCTCTCCATATATGTAAGTTCAATCTAATATGTTGAACTCTTAAAAAAATATTGTTTGCACAACAAGCCCCTTTTAGTCTAGAAAAGATAATTAAAATTTGTTGAGTTAAGAGATAATGGAAAAGCTATGGAACTTGAAAGTAATGGTTTTGAAACTGTTTTATCAAGGACAATTGTTACCCTAAGTTGCTCAAAACTTGTACCAAGTTGAAGTTGTATTTGTTTGGATTTAGAAAATCCATTAAACTTGGCATGGATTTACAGTCTCCTTTTGTTGAGTGTGGTACTTCTATGCAGCAGAAGCTTCCTTACTAATATACTATTACAGCTTAGTATGTGAGTAGTAAAACGAGCATGATATTGATGGAGGTACAAAGATCCATTCAAGGAGCCACTTCCCATAGCAAGAATTCCAATTACATTTATGGTAAGTAGTGTGGTACCATCACTGTTCTACTCTATGCAGACAGTTGGTATTCCTCTTAATGTAGTTGAGGAAAACAAACTATTATGAGCTCCCTAAACTTCATTATGTCATCTCCCTTCAACATAATAATTATATCCCAATTATTGAGAGGATCATCCTATAAGCCAATCTTATTGCATGAAAAGG
Source organism: Pseudotsuga menziesii (assembly GCA_001517045.1). Lineage (NCBI taxonomy): Eukaryota > Viridiplantae > Streptophyta > Pinopsida > Pinales > Pinaceae > Pseudotsuga > Pseudotsuga menziesii. Next base: position 189,832 of record LPNX010385084.1, on the reverse strand, counting down.
AAAAACATATTACATGATGTTTTCCAAATTAATTGTATAGAAATTTACAGTTCAGATTTAACCATTTTTTGCATCTTAAACTTGCTTCACTCTTTTGTTTTGTTCTCTCATTCAAACTATAATCAGTCTGCCAACTAAGAAAGCCAAGTTGAACAAGATTGCAGATTCTTGTCAATAACATAGCACAACATCTAACCCATTTGAGTCATCACATAATATGTATACCCTCTTCATGTGAGAAGATTGGCTTATAGAAATTTACAGTTCAAATTTAACCATTTTTTGCATCTTAAACTTGCTTCACTCTTTGTTGTGTTCTTTGGAAATTGGCATGATATTGAGAGTCAATATTTGATCATTTATATCTACTCAATATTTTCTCTAAAATCCTACCCTTAAATTAGGTGATTTTTCATAATTATCTAAAATAAAATCTAGTAGACTAAAGTAAATAATGGATTTCATGATTATTAACACTTAGGTACTTATAGAGGAAATTCATGTATAAAGTGTATAAAGTCCAAATGACCTTTGGGGTGGAGAAGATATGGTGAGGATTCATCTATGAAGTGTATATAGTCCAACTGACCTTTTTGGGTTGGAGAGGATATGGTGAGGATTGTATATAATCTCATTATAGTATTATAATTATTGCAGAGAGAAACTTTGATGTGCTTAGTCTGGGTGGGGGAAGACAGCTATGTATAACTTTAGAAGAATTCCATCTGTTAATTATATATCTTATTATATTTAAACAACTATAAATAAACCTGTATAGATCCATCTTAACCATACATATATTAAGAATCATGAAATATCAAGTTTGGTGAAGCAAAAACTTCAATCTTTATTACATAGTACCTATCTATTAACAATCTATCTTACTATATTTAAACAACTATAAATAAACTAGCATATTTCCATATTAACCATGGATCTATTATGCATCAAGAGGAGTCAAATATGATGACACACAAACCTCGAGGTTTATGAAATAGTATCTAGAAATGCAAAAACATTAAGGCTTCCACTTCCTGTGTTTTAATTCAGAATCAATGCTAAGATGGACCTATGTTATTTCTAACAACTATTTCAAAAATTAGAAAACATGGCACAACAATTATGTACTCTTTTGTGACATAAATAATAATAAAATCTTTTTTTATATGCATCTTGTTGCCTGGTACCTGTTGGTCTGCAATAACGCTGCTACAACCACTTTATCTCAAATTCCCTTAATGGAACCTACTTTAATGCTCTTACATCTTGTACAACTACATTGCGTTTTAAGTGTTTAAATTAAACATGTTGTTTTAATTTCACAGATCACATAAGGTTACCAATAATATACATAAATAATCATATAGAGACAAGAGACAAGAATAGGTAATGGAAAAATAGATTATATTATAGAATCACATGAGGGTCCATACATATACAAAACTGAACCAAGTTCTTACTGGATTAACAGCCTGTTATATATGATTACAAAACGGTTATGAGTAACTACTTGTCGGTTCTGTCAACAAATGAAACCTTTGGAGGCTGACCTAATCTCCAATTAGTCGGTTAGCTCGACTATCTAACTCACCGACTAGCTCCTCCAACATCTCCCCCATGAACAAAATCATTCTTCATCCCGAAGAAACAGGGGAGGTACTAAAAAATTTGTTTCTTGAAGTAGTTATTGCATTTGCTTTGTCCTCATGGGCTGTGTAGATGAATGGATGGTCTTGTCTGAACACAGACTTCTATAATAGCTTTTTCCTTGATGGCCAGTTGGTGTTGAAACTCTGCCCAACTGCGTAGAGCATTTTGGATATCGATGGTCAAGTTTGTGAGGCTTGACAAGGTCGACATCTTCTCTTAATTGGAACAGTTTGCAATGTTTTCCAAGTCAGGTCCCAGTGACTGAACCTTTTCATATGCAGTATATAACAATCTTTTCATCTATGGGCAGTTATTGTCTAGTGTGCCGATGTTTGGTAGTGCTTGGTTCGTCCATTGATGCACTTGTTTTTCTAGATTTTCTAGCTTTGTTGTTTCTAATATGATCTGGTCCTTGATTTTACTTCTCATGGTGTCATCCAAGCCTTGTTGTTTTTCTAAGTTTTGGATGTGTTCACGAGTCTGTCGAGTCTGTTGGAATACCTATCCATAATAGGTGTACCAACTTCGTAGGACTTCTTCTGTGGTGACAGACTCTTCTAATTGGTCCTACAGTACCCTGTGTGCCTCAGAAAATGTTGTGTATTGCTGCCTTAGTAGAAAAAAATTATCTCCATTTTGCTCGTCTCTCTTAATCTGCAGTTGTGTCTGTAGGGTCAACACAACACTTTCAAACAATTGGTATGCTCTTTCCAATGGTTTTTCGGTGTCGGTCTCAGCCGTCCCTGGTATTACTATTTGTGTCAAAGCCCTCATTTAGTTAGGAATTCAACTTGTTATGTTTTCATCTTTCCATTTCTTTCTTGTTTTGGTTGATTTATTGTTGATTCTTCTTTGGTGAGTGGTTCCACGAGTCGATCCAACTCTCCATCTCTTAGCTTTGATGTTTTGATTGCAAAAGTCAATCCCAGTTGATGAAGGTGGATAGCTGTCAGTGTTTGTTGTTTCTGATGTTCTCCATTTTTCTTCTTCTCTTTCCTATTACTCTTATGCTTAGACTTATGGACCACTTTTGATCCTATCGATACTGATTTTGACTGCTGCTGTGGTGTTTGGTGTTCCTCAGTCGGTGGATTCTCAGTCGACTGAACTTCTACTATGGTAGGATTAGCTTGTTGGGTTTCTGGGATGGGGTTTGTGGTTGTTTGTGCTTCTAATAGTGGTGAAGATGGTGGTTCTAAATTATGATGAGACTCTGGGCTGGTGGTGGTAACGGTGGTGGTGGTGACGGTGAATGGTCTAGAGTTAGAGGGGTGATCGGAAGATGACTTGTCAGCATGGGGTCTTCAACTTCTGTTTGAAGGTCGACAAGATTTTTTATTCCTTCCTCTTTCATGAGGTTGTCTATTTCAGAATCTAGCTACTTGATTACCTTGAGGGTAAGTAGTCCCCTCTCTGTCTCATTGACTGGATGATTTTGGAAGGTTGGTATAATGGATGAAATATGGGTTGTGACTACAGTGCCTATTAGGTCAAGGTTGCGAATGTACGATGATTTGATGATTCCTATAATTGATGGTGGTGATAAACCTTCGTTGGTTTGTGGAATGAGTTTTTGTCGGGCAAAGCTTGAATCAACAAGTTTGTGGGTGGTGTTGATATGATGGGCATCAAGGAATAGATTTGGAAAATTATTGATAAATCGCTGAAGTTCAACATCTTTATCAATTTTTTCCTTAAGGCTTCGAGGGATAACCTCATTGTAGCTTGGTGATATGGCCACGGTTTAATCTAGTGTTATTCTAGTTAGAGAAGGTCTTTGTGAGTCTGGAGTCAAATCAATGGGATTTATTTCAAACTGGGTAGCCATTTTTACCTTTTTAGGCCTACCTTGCTTTGCTCCTGATTCAAATACTGTTTGAATTGGTCCTCAACTGATACCTTGTTTTTTTCAGCATCCTCCAGTACGTTGGTGGTAATAGAAAATAGTTATTCCTCATCTTTTGATTCCTCTAATAAGATGATTTTGTGCTTCCCCTTCCCTTTTCCCTATGTTCCTTTATTTCTCCTTGAGGTTGATATTTCCTTAGATATTTTCCTTAAATTTTCTTTTTTCATGGCATTATCTGGATTCTCTGATTGACTATCTTCCTCCATCTTTTATTCTCCTTTATCCTGTTGTTCAGTCAAGACGATAATGCTTTTATCTATCGATGTGACAATCTGTTGTTCATTCAGTGCATTTTAAATTTGGAGGGGTTTTTGCTCTGTTGTCAACATGTCCCCTGAGGTGAAAGTACTAATATGAAGTTTGACTTCATATTCTTCCTCCTTCTCCTAGTCGGTCAATGGCTCTAGAATGACGTGATTAATTTCTTTTGTGGCCTTCGGTATGATGATGTCAGATTTGGACTGCCTGGCCAACTCTGTGATGATCTCCTCAACTGTTGGATAGTAGTCGAGTGGCTTTGCCTTAGTTTTTGACCCTTGCTTTTTCCATACTGTTGTATGGTCGAGATCTAGTTGTATATGTGGTGTAGGAGGCATACATCTTCGGACTTTTTGAGGCACCCTCCATATGGATTTTTTGATTTGAAGATCTTGAAACCAATGTTCTAGGAATACTTTTCTTTCTTCTTGTTCTAGTGGGGTTCTAGCCATTAAAAAAGGCTTAAAGTGCCACATATGGAACTTGGTTGGATCCAAGAAGTCTTTATGCCCGACTGGACATAGGTGGTAAACAGTTATCCATATTAAGAGTGATGGGAATCTGATTATTGCACCTTATTCTTAGCACTTCTCACAAATGGATTTGAGTATGTTGGCCATGTATTGGGCCCAACAGTATATATTTCATGTGCTTTCTATGCAGTCGACCACTTCCAGCATATCAAGCTTCAAGTCACAGCCGCATCCTATGACAGTTAGGCCAGTGGATACGATTTTTGACACTATTTTGGGTGTGGTGTCCTGGACTTGTCCGATTATTAACCATTTTGAATTTTTCCCTATCGGAGTTCTCGTTAGTCTTTCGAATAATCCTTCCTTGATGCCTACAGGAACAGGGTCGCCTTTGTTGGATAGCCCAGTGATTTTGTAAATGGTTTTGGCTGATATTTCCACCAGTGTGTCGAAGTAGAACTTCCCATTGTGGTATCGGCTAATTATGAATTTTACAATAGTTTCCTTTGTTCTTCCAAAAATTTCCATGAGAGGTACATTTAGAAAGTTCATAATGGTGCTATGGTTTACCTTCTCCGCTTCTTCTGTCATTCTTGATTTTTCTTGGTAAGCCCATTCTTTGATTTCTTCCCAGTGTTTCACCCACGAACCTTCCTATACTTTTGCATTTTTTATGTTTCTTAGTGTTTTCAATAGTGGACTTACAACAGATTCCAACTCTTTTACTTTGGCTTTCATGGCTCTGGTTTGCTTTGGGGCCATTTTTTCGGTTGTTTGTTCAACTTTCTTGTTAGTTCATTTTCTCAAGGGGGTCTGGTAATTCTGTTGTTCTAGATCTCGATGAAACAACCTGTGATATTCGACTGGCATAGTATTTATAGGCGGAGCGAATGGTGATATTTTCGATGGTGTTATTAATGGTGGATTTGATGGTAAAGGGTTCTCTAATGAAGGCTGAGTTATTATGTTATGGTTTTGGTGCTCTCTCTGACTGTAGTCATGATGGATTGTGTTGTCCACCGAATGCACACCAGCAGCAGAAATTTAATGAATGTTGTCTCCTCACTTGGGAAAGTGGGAGAGGTGTGGCCTTGGGGGCAAGCACAGAGCCAGGTACTGTCACCTACTCCTAGCTCCTCCATTTAGGCTAACTCCTAACGAATCCAAGGGGGGTAGTCCCTAACAAAGAGTTTCTATGGATCAATGTTTTAAATGTTTTTTGTATGTGGTGATGTGGATGGGTGTTTGTTTAGGATTTTTTTGATGGGAAAATCACATATTTAAGATTAAAATAATACAAATATATGCTTGCAATATATTAAATAAAACACAACACTGATTAAATTAAGCAAAAACATTCATAATGAAATAATATTTGAACAATTACAGTTCATATATAAAAATAGGATAATCACAAGGCTAGTGTCCTTATCCAATGGGCAACAGATTCAATAATTGTAGTGTTGGGATGCTTGATACAAGAGTTCTGTGTGTTTGAGATCGTTTTGCAAGTGCTCTTTCTAATTTTTTATCAAGTTTTAGTGATCTTGGATTATTAAGGCTAAGAGAACAAGGTATCAAAGTCCAACCAAAAAAGTATTCTAAGTCGTTTCGTTCGAGACCCATCGGCCCGTCCAGTATCTCGGGATAGGTGTTCAGAGAACTTAACCAACAAGCCGGGAAACTTAGACAACAGGGGGTTCCGATGCCCTTACTAAGAACAACTCGAATTATTTTGACAACGTCGGTGCATTGGTTGTGGTGGTGAATATTTTATTATGTTATCACTTGCAAGATTAACAAATCCGATCACCGTTCAGAGTACGAGTCCAACTTTTCAGGGTCGACAGAGCATACTAGGTGAGGGATAGCAACAAAATAAATTTTAAGAAGGGGGTTGTGAGTTGCAAATTTTATGTTTAGAGAGCACAGTTAAACTCTCTGGTAGAGAGTTCTCTTGACTTTGTCTTATGACAAAAGTTCAAGAGACTTTAGCTATTTTATATGCCTAATGCAAGGAATATGCAAATCTACTATGCTCTCTGACAGAGAGTGCTCTTGACTTGGATTACGGAAAGCTCAAGATACTTTAGTCCTTTTTAGAAGATAGATTGTAAAAAGAAACCAAATGATAGCTCAACGAAATTGATGAACAATGATCTAGCAATTAATAAACTACTTGCAAAATGAACTAATATAGAAATTAGTATTCTAAAATGAAACTAAGCTACTGGCAAAAATAAACTAAGCTAAGAAGAAAAAAACCACTCAAAGGACAATGCAAGACTTCCCCAAATGGGGGAAGTTCGGTGTGGGGGATTAAAAACCCCACTAATCAAACTTTATTATTAAGTACAAATTCCTTTGGGATTTGAAACCCTTGGAAGGACTTTGAGATAAATAACTTGAAAAATAAAACTCGAAACACGCTCTTAAGAGCTATTACAAAGGATAATGGCTAATCAATGACTTTTGGTTTGTATCATCCTTATGGTTTCTTCACTTTCTTCTTGGTTTAGATCTTTTTGTTTCAAAGCTTCTCAAACTCTCTTCTCCTTCAAAATGCCTACACAAACGATCCAACTCAAGGCACCCCTTAGCATTGGTCAAAATAAAATGTGAGATATAAACTAAGTATAAACTAGAAACTTGACAAGCAATGCAAGTTTAGTATCAAAGATGAGATGTAAGAATTAAACTTAACAATGGAAACTAACTAACATGCAAATAACAAAACTAGCTTTGTAAAGAAATCTAATGCAAACTTAACATTGAAACTATATCCTTGGATCACTTTTTAATGCAAAATTTAATTTTTTGAAATGAGATCTAATACTAGTGTGAAAATGCAAACTAAGGTCTAAGAGATGCAAATCAAGAAGCTAACTTAAAAAAAGAAATTAACTTAACCAAGACTCTCTTTCTTTTTTTTGTGGACTTTTGAAGCAAGGAAAGAAAAACAAGCAAAATAAAGAAAAAAAGGGGATTGGAAGAAGGGGCAAAGGAGAGCTGAAAACGAAGATAGAAGGGGAAGCCAAATAGTGGATAGAGAATGACCCAACAATAGGCTAGAAAAAAGCCCACACCGTGGGTAACAAGCCCAAACTGTGGGGTAAAAAGGGGTGCCCAAACAAAGATGAATGGGGCAGTGAACAATCAACAAAAATGGCTGCAAACAATCAATAAAAGGGTCTGCAAACAGTCAAGAAGAGGGGCTGCAAATAGTCAAGGAAAAGAGCTACAAACAGTCAAGAGAAAGGGATACACATAGACAAGGAAAAGGGCTGCAAACAGTGAGGAAAAAGGGCTGCAAACAATGAGGAAAATGGATGAAAAAACAAAGGGAAAAAAGGTAAAAAATGAAGCTATAAAAGAGGGCTAAACTTGGGACAAAACTTTAGTATAGAAGAAGAAGAATAAGAGGAGTGTGGGAAAGATAGTCTTGTAGATCCACTACTAAACAATAGAACCAAGTAACCAAGTTTTAAGTTTTAAAAATAAGGACAGATCTTTGAACCTGGCACTTCTTTGTCAAATATCTAATGCTTGAGATCAACTCTGGGAGATCCGAAAATGCACATGAATGTTAGAAAGTAGGTCTTTTGAAGAGGTGAGAGATGCAACCGAGCTCAAGCCTCTCTTCAACCGATTAGATCTGCACAAGAAATTACTCACAAACACACCTTGATCAAATATTGCATGTAAAGAAAAATGGGACTAGAAGAGTATAAGTATTTCCAACTACAGTCTACTCCTTCTAAATCACATAGAACCCCAACATGAATGGACAAGTTGCACCCAAATTCCCATCCTATGGGCTTAAGAAATCCTTCTAAGATAAATAGTTGATCAAAGTAATGAAATATGAGCAATAAACAAATTACAATATCACCTTAGAATAGATGAAGCACTTCCATAACAAGCATCAACACCACATAGACCTCCAAAGTCTCTTTATTTCAATAAGCCAATGGCTATACGATTACAAAATGGAAGAGTAAGTTTGCCCAAAAAATACATGGTAAAAGAGGAGGCAATGCCATCCTTATATAACAAAACTAAGCTAAAACCTACCCTAAATCAGAATCGGCATGCAAGGAGAGCCAATAACATCAAATACAAGTCAAAAACTCCATTTTATCTCCAAGTTTGGCATGTTATCCCCAATCAATAAGCCATGTGTATACACGTGAGATCAACAACAAAATCTTAGTCTAACTCCAATATTGGAGTGGTATCCACCTACATCCCAATGCATGCATCCCTGTCACCATGCGTGATTATCATACGCTAATGCGAGCCCACACAGCCTCACGTCACTATCTCATGCATTAATTCGCGGCACCAAAAACATCGCATGGACGTGGTGCATAATGTCATGGTTTTAAAAAATTAATTTAATGTGGATAGGGGACCACACATACCCACTCATCATCCACATACTCTAAGCTAGCGCGAAATCCATCTATCCCACTTCCACATAAGCGTGGCCCTTTCAAAACTCACGTCACCATATTTTAATTAAATCATGACTTATACAATTTGCATGGTGTGGCATATACTAGGTTTATAATTACTAATAATATGGTGAGAGGGGTCCACATTTAACACCACTTACACACATGCTAGCGCTTAGCATGAGATTACACCTTACCCTCAAGTCATCCTTTTCTTATAACAATTCGTAGCCTTATTTTTAATCCAAAGTCTATGTGCCATGCAACTTGAATGGGGTCGTAAGTCACTTGGACCCACATGCCAAATCATCTCCACCACTTAAAAATCAACTTTGACTTTAATTTTTACTTTTTAATACTTTGGATTTTATGCAATTTGTCATTTTTAGCATTAAAATGCCATTATGAAGCATTTTAGCCGAATGATGACTTTCAGGATGCTTTGGCTGGCCAATTGATGGTGAAAGCAACCCAATTTTTTAAACCATTAAAAAATGGCTTAAAAAACGGAGAAAATTATTTTTTCTTGGAATCAAACGAAACTCTAGGGGGACCTAATACATGTTCATACAACTCAATCGGAATGCCTAGCATGGAAAAAAAACTGACACGAAGGCTCTAATAACCTCCCAAGGCCGAAACATCAAGACAACTACCCCAGCTTTGGAGGAGTGAGTGAAAAACTCAGAAATTATTGGTCATTTGTTCAACAGCCAATAATAACCAAGGAAAAAAACACTATGGCCTAGTCGGATTGATACCCAAGTCCGGGAAGCCGACCCTTTTATAAAAATTTAAATGCTATGACATTTTTTACATTTTCCCCAAGGGGGTATGAACATGTATTTTACAAAAAATAAATAGTTTAGCCCAAAACTTGGCTAACTATGGAGCACACTGAACTTCTAAACTCCGGAGATGAGCATTCATCATGCTCGATAACTGGCGGCTCAATAGGAAGTTCAACTATTTTACAAAATAGTTGGTAAAATCTGGCTCCAATTGTGGAAGGGGTACTCGCATGTTTTATTGATTAAAGAGAGTGCCCAAGAATCCAAGAATCTCTGGTACCTACACATAAATAGAAGTGTCTTAGTTTCACGTATATATGATGAAAAATATGTCAAATATATACCAACAAAAGGGCGATCTATTCTAGGAAATACAAAGTACAACATTTTAATATACATGAAAATATAGTACAATATAATGATACAAAAATAGAAGCATATAATGTACAACAAGAGAGGATCTAGAAAAGCCCTGAAATGCTCCGGTAGGCATTTATAAGTCATTGATGTAGAACAGCTTCAATTGATGTACATTGATGGGTAGGTTCAACCTTTCTCCTTCCATAGTGTTCAGTATGAAGGAATTGGTGTCGACAAAGTCACATATGATATAATGGCCTCTCCAGAGGCTGTCAAATTTTCTATGCTTTCCCGGTTTTTCCCTTCTTTGGCCCATAAAAGGACCATGTCTCCAATCTGAAAGGATCTAGGCTTAGCTAACTTGTCGAAGGTTCCCTTCACGCTCTCTTGATGTCTCTACAGTTGGTCAAGTGATGCTCTTCTACTTTCATCAAGTTCTATAATCTGGTTAAGTCTTTGTACCATCTCATCCTTTCCTGCTTCATAGTCACTTATCATTCTGAATGTAGGTATTTGCATGATGAGTGGCAAGGTTGTTGTAATACCATAGACTAGCTCAAAAGGAGTCTTTCCACTAGAGTTTTTCTTGGTGATCCTTCCCATAGAGCATACTTGATTTTGCTATCCCAAGATCTTTTGTTGTCACCCACAGTTTTCTTAAGAATGGTCATCATGTTTTTGTTGGAGGACTCAGCAAGTCCGTTTCCCTGTGGGTAATAATCAGTTGAAAGGGATAGGACAATGCCATACTTGAAGCAAAAATCATTCATTTCTTACGAGTTGAAAGCCTTGGCATTATCAATTGTTATCTTGAGAGGGGTACCAAATTGTGTGATGATTATGTCTTCAATGAAGTCCATAACAACTGTCTCAGTGGCTATTTTTGTGGGTATGGCCTCTACCCACTTGGTTAAAGAGTTGGTTGCCGTGAGAATCCAGCATTATCCATTTCTAGAATTATCTTTGAATTTCCTGATAGAGTCAAGGCCCCATGGCTGAAAGGGGTAAGGACAACTGCTGGTGTAAGGGGAAGAGCAGCCAACTTATGCTTCCCTATAAAGAGCTGACACTCTTGGAAATAATTGACATGTTTATGCACATCTGCAAAGATGATTGGCCAATAGTATCCATCTCGAAGGATCTTATGGGCAGTTGTATTCGCTGCATAACGGCCCCCACAAAATCCTGGATGGAATTCAGTCAAGATTTTTTTAGAATCTTGTTCATGCACACAGCTAAGTATCACACCGTCTGGGTTCCTCCAACCCAAACCCTCCTGAGTGAGGCAATACCTAGAGGCTTTTAATCTTAATGCCCTTTGTTTATGTCCTTTAAGGTGATCAGGGCAACATAAGTGCAACATGAAATACATAATATCTGAGTACCAATGATGATCAAGCTCCAGTAATGTTGGTGTCATGCGTGATTCAGGCCCACTATTTTCACAAATCATATCAATAGCTTCCTCATTCTTTTGGGTTAACATCTTAGCTAGGCCTTGTCGTTTTACTAGTTTGGTAGGCTTAATCTTTAAATCATATTCCTGGATCTTAGATACCCATGTGCCTGTTATTCCTAAGCAATCCTGTTGGGACATGATGTCTTTCATTGCAGCATGGGGGACATACCCTATAACTTTTGAGTAGCCAATGTATGTTCTAAAGTGCTTTAGATATGTTACAAAGGAATAGGCTTGCTTTTCCATGATAGTATATTTTAATTCTGAATTTTGTAGGGCTCTACTCATGAAGGCAATTGGTTGCTCGAACCCTTCAAAGTTCTTCTGGAGCAACACCCCAACAATAGTATCTTCTGAAGCAAAAGAGAACACCTTGAAATCTTTTGTGTAGTCTGGACTAACCAATACAGGTGATCTAGTGATAGCATCTTTTATGGTTAAAAAAGCCTCTCTCCCTTCATCAGTCCATACAAACTTAGCATCCTGCTTGAGTAACCGTTGCATGGGTTTCATTAACTCAGCTAAGTTTGGGATGAACCTCCTAATGAAATTGATATGTCCATTAAAGGATTGAAGACTCTTAATATTTTTTGGAAGAGGTATATTTTTTATTTCTTCAATTCTCTCAGGGTCAATATTGACCCCGTCTTTTGATATGATGTGACCAGGAAGCTTCCCCTCATCTATCCCTAGGACAGATTTGGCTGGATTCAAGGAAATACCAAATTCTCTGCATTGTTCAAATACCTTCCTAAGATGATCAATATGGTTGAATCTTTCCTTTGAGAAAACAGTTAAATCATCTTGGTATATTTCAATGATTTTTCCTATCAATTCCTTGAAAGCATAATCCATGGCCCTTTGAAAAGTGGCCCCAGCATGTGTAAGACCAAAAGGAATTCTTAGATACTCAAAGGTTCCCCAAGGGGTTGTGAAAGTTGTTTTGTGTCTATCCTCATCTTTAATGACAACTTGGTTATATCCTAAAAATCCATCAAGCATAGACATCATTATAGACCCAGTGACCCGTTAGAGGAGGGTCTCCATGTCAGGGAGTGGATAATTATTTTTTGGACAAGCTATGTTAAGATTTCTGAAGTCAATGCAGCCTGTTGAACTTGTTAAAGGCCTACTCTATATAGAAAACCTTATAATATGATCATACCTTGATTCTTGCAGTTTGAATAGGAGGTTTTTTGTACTGAACCTAATGACCAAATAAGAAAAATATAAATGTAACGCATTCAGTTATACTGACACTATGATGGGTACAAAATAAATAAAGACAACATATATTTAAATTATGTATAGTGAAGAAATGAACATGTCTTACAAAGCTAAAAGGACAAAAATTTCAGATAAACTTTATGGTAGGTAAAATCTATCATAATTTGGTTTCCATGTTGTCAATAAACTTTCTGTAAACAAAAATTTACATAAACAAAACCTATCATGATAATTCATTTGTTAGACTATGAGTAATTTTTTTATAAGCAAAACATGTCATAATAATTCAGTACATTTTCAAAAAGAAAAACCTATCATAATAATTCAGTTGTCAGACTAGTAGTGAGAACAACCATCACTACTCCATTCAATTAGCATTTAATGCTATTGCTACAGATATATGAACCACTGGATCAGATCCAACTGTTAATCCAATCCAAACATTCAAAATACCACAGCAACAAAATTAAAGGGAACTTATTGTCACACAATACTAACATCACAAGGACAAGTACGCAGGCTTGTTGCCTCTAATTATTGTGAACCCCATATAAAGGGAGTTTCCAAAAGATGTTTTGAAAAGAGAAAAACATATTTAAAGAATTTGGAAATATAACTTCATTAAATATTATTACAAAGGAACTTGCTGCTAAATTGGTTGTCATCATTGTTATTGGAAATTAGCCTTGCAATATTTACAAATTTAGTATAAGGGGATTTTTTACTTCACTGGATGTCACCAATGTTTTTTTGGACATTTGATCATTGCTAGTTCGAAATAAGGTTTGTTGCTCAACTAATTGTGAGTAGAAATGTTATTAGACAACAAGAACCAACTAATTGTGAGTTGCAATGTTGTTAAGAAATTAGAAAGTACTAGCTTCAACAAATCTTAAAAGTGAAATATTTCCAAAATCCAAAATCAGAATCCCCTTTGACTAAGATGCTACATAACAGCCTAGAAGTATGACATCTAGAAGACCTCCAGTCATAAAGCTACAAGTGAGACATTCTGTTGAAAGACACAATTGAGACCTTCAGTTACAAAGCCAAAATTAGGGTGGTTTTATTGCATCAAACTCATCACCTATCCTCACCTACAAAATGTTGGCATTAATAACACAGTGGTTTTGCAAATCCTAAACTATTACCCCAACAGCACAATGTTCCCCAAATCTGTTGACCCATCCATCCATGTAAAGAATATCTAACTCCTTCGTGAGTTGTTTGAGTTAGTGTCTTGCAGGTGGGGCAAGAAAATGTTGAGCGAATTGTGACTGATAATGAAGCAAACTATGTGTCCAGATAGGAAAGTATCCTGCTGTGGGAGGATAGAATTCTTCTCAAGCCAACCGTGCAAGAGAGTATAACCTTCCATAATGAGTAAAGAAGCAAACTGTGTCAGTGCTAAAGACTATCCTACTTTGGGAGGAGGATAGAATTCTTCCTAGGCCAAATGTGCAAGAAAGTATAAACTTCCATAATAAGAAAGCATTGTTTAAGGCCCAGTAGCTAACCCACATGTCAGATATTCCAGTATCGGATAATGACTACCTCAAGTGGTTAAGTTGGAAATTAAACAGGGCACTAAATTTTCCTCCTAATGTGATACAAAGAATTCCATCCCCTTATATCAACAATGTAAGGGAAAGTGCTAACTATGACAAACCATCTAGACAATATAATCTTAGGAGAATCCAGAGCTTTCAATACCATGAAGATACGATATCCCCAGCATAAATACCAGAATTACATTTGGGAAAAGGATTCCTTGAAAAAGGTAAACACCATCTTTTAGCCATTAACCCATCAAAAACTTTTAACAGCTCATAATCTAAATAAAATAGGATCCCATCAATCATCAATGTGTACTTTGTGAATCTAAAATAGAAACATCCAGCATCCTTTTCTCTATTGTGAATTAATAGAGGATGTGTGGGAAATTATTCTGGAGGAGACCAGAATTGTTGAGAAATTTGGGGTCAGGACTAGGGTTTGTTATTTAGAGCTTGGAACTCCATCTACTTCAACTCCATAAAAGAAAAACCAATTGTTTCTAGAGTCTTGAACCTGCTTCCCAGATTCATATTTTAGAAACTCTCAGTTAGTCAGGAGCAACCTAATCTTAAAGGAATCCATCCCCTCCAATACTGCTAATCAAGTGGTATCCTTTTTGAGATAGTTTTCTCTCCAACTTCAGGGGAAGAAGACAGGCTCAAGGCCTGTAGTAGAAAGAAATTCACAGGATTAAAATACTGCAGTTATGGTAACAACTCCATAATCTACATCCAACCAAAGTCCTGCACACACCAAAAAATAATAACCCGTTAGATCTCCTTGAGAGATACACAAAAATGGATCAGATAAATTCATCCTATTTTTATCGATTGTCTAAACAAAATCTAGTCCATACATAACTACGGAGGCCTATATTATACCCACAAGGCCATAAAATATGTAAATTTACTTGCGGGGAATAGAGTGAACCACAAATAATCTGCAGAAGAAGCAACAATCTTATATGAATTTATTCCCCCTAGAACTGAATCTTGGGATAGGTTATCTACACTTCTCAAGGAGGAAAATTCAAGATCATTGCAAGTAATTTTGGGGTTATTTTATTATCTCTATCTCTCTCAAAGGTTCGTTAGGGTTTCTTGTGAAAGAAGAGCACACTCTTGTGCTAGGGATTGATCTTCATTATTGGCATTGTTCTTGTACTAGAGAAATTTCTTTTGAGAAAAGTTTGTTGGGTTTCTCCCATTTGGGTTTCCCTCGATAAATATTTGTCTTTTGTGCATGGTTATCTTTCAATGATCCTTTCTTTTGTTTATGTTGCAAATGAATATTGATTATGCAATGAAATTGTGAGATAAAATAAGTGATTGAAGAATTATTGTCAAGGATTCTTATGCACCTTGGATCCTAGATGCAAACCCACTACCAAACAATAAGCATCCCTAGGGTGACTTGATAGGAAATTTTGCCTCCTAAACATAGGGTTTCCTCCTGTTACCACCCTATTTACATAGGGTGTTCACATTATGTTTTTAGAGGAATGCCAGGCTGATTCTTAGATCTTCTGGAAATGGAAAAGGGGCATATAATCATTTCTATCAAAGTTGGGTCAACTTCAAACCATAGAAATCGATTATGGTTTAGTTTTGAAATAAATTACAGTGACAAAAGTCATCAAACAATATAAATAGCGGTGAAATGTGCAAATTTGGGTGGTTCCTATGGGTTGAATCGACCTCATGGGCAGTTCTAGGTATGTCCCAGACTCTTAACAGCTTTAAACAGTGATCTTGGGCATTGTTTCATCCATCAAACAACATGTAACCACCCTAATTATTAAATCTAGGTGCATCTTAGACACTTCTAGGTAGTCTTATGGAATTTTTGGCCCCTGGGAACACATTTGACTAGAATCAGCAGTAAAACTCCACCATGTTAAACTCTGGGCACACTAGGGCTCTTTTTCAGCCCTTAAACATTCATGAAATAGTAATCTAAGTTGTTAGGTCTATGAGGGAGCAGTGGAAAATCCTTTAACAACATCGTTTTTGGAAATATTTCAACATCCCTGTGCATGGTTGTAGCCTCCAAAAGGTAGCAAGCAGTATACTTTGATATCTGGGCATGAATAACAACAATAAGTTGTCTTAAATCCCTACTTCTATGCTCTTTCTCGGCATGAAAACATTGAAATGAGACCTATAGAATATTTGGGAATCATTCATGAGGTAAAAACTTTTCATCTTGAGTTCTGAGTTTAATTCCACCATCAAAAATGCCCTGGTACTCAAATCTTGGTACCTTTTAGACAGTTTTGAGCACAAATAGTGTTCAAAAGTCATATTGCAACCACTGAAAAGCAATGAACAACAGGAGTAGCAAATTCTAGGTTTATATTGAAAGTAGAAGTAGCATCAAAACCCAACTTTGATCATAAACAACAATAAAAATCATCTAAACTTTAAGTCTAGCTAGTTCTAAGTTTTATGTGGCAAGGTGCAGCATAAATCAGCCAGTATTTAGCCCTTTGGAAGTTTCATGGCAGTTTAGGGCCTTTCATGGAATTAGTCACATGTATTGTTCCATCCTTATCATCTTTTGGTTGTCCCTTTGAGGCAAAAATCCTCTGATTTAATGAATGAAGAAGGGTTTCCCCATAATTTTGGGTTAAAAAGCAACCAAAGAGGAATTTTTCCCATTCTCTAAGAGTATTCTCAAACTCATTTGTATGGATTTTAAATGATTTAAGTGATATGACTTAGGAGTTTATAGTTAAACATTGGAGTATGTCCATCCTTGAAACTTATTTTCACTCATTCCATGCCTTGTTGGAGTAGCATTCTATGTTAGATGAAGACATCACTTTGGGGGAATAGGGTGAACCAAAAATAATCTGTAGAAGCAACAACAATCTTACTGGAATTTCTTCCCCTTAGAACGGAATCTTGGGACAAGTTATCTGCATCCACGACTCACTAATAAGTGTCTCTCCACATCAAGGCCATTACTTAACCTCTAGTTCTCAAATTAAGGCCAGCCCAATTTTCAACTCTCTTATCTATATGTCTTTCATTCCCCCAAATACTTAAAGGCTACATGCACACCTTCTATGTTCCTTAGCCTCCAGTGGTCATATTAAGGCTAGTCCAAATTTCCAACTCTCTTGTCCAGATACCCATCATTCCCCCAAATACTTAAAAGGCTACATGCACACCTTCTATGTATGTAAACATATCTTCAAAAGTTAATGGAAACATATTTTTGTTAAAAAATATAGGAAACTATGTGGTTTCTCGTAAGATTTTTATGGAAAGGCCCTAGTTTCAGCCCACTATTGTTGATGTATTTGTAACTTCGGAATGTATTCACCTATGTATCTTATGTCTTGTACCCCGATGTTTATTCCGGGATGTGTCTGTAATGTAATTGAGTTATGTCATGCCTTGATGTTCTAATCGGGAGGATCTATAATGTAAACAAGTCATGTGAATTCATTGTGGGTAACCCTCCTATTGATCAAGGGTTAAAGTCCCTGCAGTTCCGGGGCACTAGGGTTATTAGAATCACCTAGTGAATTCGGCCCTAGTTGGGGTTAGTTAAGTCAAGAATTAGTATAAATAGAGAGCTATCCTCTCTATTTATCACACACTCACTCACACTCAGTTGTAGCACATAGCTAAGGAAGAAGAAGACATTGGGGCTAGGAAGAAAGAGGTTGCTGCTGTCGGGATATCATCTTACTATTTTGGGGTTTTACTTTTGGTGTTGATTCTGTCTCTGAGGAAGTTGCAGGGTTTTATCCATTTATGGTTTCCCCAAGGAAAAACACTGTGTTCATTGTTTCTTGTGTTTGATTGTTGTGCTTGTTATTCTCTCAAATAAAGATCCTAATAATGCTAGCTTAATGTTAAAAATCTAACATGTTATCAGAGCTAACCTGAAAATAAGACATTGTGCAACTATGGGAACTAGGGCTTCCTACTTTGTGGATCTTCCTCCACATATTTTCAGCAAAAGAAGGTTGGATTAACTCTCCTCCTTAGGGTGCATCTTTCTGTTGAAGAAGAATCCAATTCTGAGGTTTTTCAGTTTTGGACCCGACACTGCTCTCAGAAATTAGGGCTTCCCACAGAAGTGGAATTTTTTAGTGAGCCTAGGCCTGGATTGATCTCCTCCACAAAATCAAAGTTAGGGATCAAATTCAAAGTATTTGGTTGGACAGAACTCCAGAAAATCAAAACCTTAATCTACTCCTAAACTAGCACTGAAGGATTTCAGCTCCAAATCCAGATTCGACATCTTGACCTGGTAAGATCTAAATATTTTTTATTTCCATTTGATATTATCACTTAAGATGTCTCATCATACCAAGCTTGATGAAAATATTGAGGGAGCTGATAACTTCCGAGCCTAGAAGTATAGGATCTCCCTGGTCCTGGAAGAAAATGAGTTGGACTCCTACATCCATGAGGAGGCTCTAGTTCCAGAGGAAGATGAGGCTAAGGCCTTACATAAGAAGAAGTTGGTTATGGAAAAGAGGATTATTGTTGATTCAATCAAGGATCACCTCATACCACAGTTGTCCTCCCTAAAGACACCTAAAGCTATGTTTGATGCCCTAACCAAATTGTTTGAAGGGAAGAACATAAACCGTAAGATGACTCTGAGAAACCAACTGAAGAATGTAAAGATCCAGAAAGCAGAAACCATTCAGTCTTACTTTACAAGGGTCTCTCAAATCAAGGAACAAATGGAAGCAGTAGATGAAGAAGTAGAAAATGCAAAGATTATGATGACCACCTTGAATGGAATCCCTAGATCATGGGACTCCTTTATTCAAGGGATGTGTGCTAGAAAGAAGTTAGTCAAGTTCAGCAGACTATGGGAAGAATGCTCTCAAGAAGAAGCTCGAATAGCAGCTCGAGAAGAAAATATGGGAATTGAAGATCAAGCTCTCGCAGTTCAATCCAAGAAAACCAGATCTAGCCACCACAAAAGTAAGTACTCTCATCAAAGGAATAACTCTAGAAAGCCTAGAGATTTGTCTAAGTACATTTGCTATACATGTGATGAAAGAGGACATTTTGCTAGAGACTGTCCTAAAAATAAAAGTAGCTCTCACAAGAAGAAGGGAAACAAAAGAAGACATCATGCTCATGCTGCAGAGGATGATGAACCTTCCTCAAAGAGAAACAGACAAGTTAGTGATGATTCTTCAAGTGATGAAGAATATGTTCAGATTTCCACTCTCACGGGAACTATCACACATGGCAGCAATGATTGGCTTATAGACAGTGGTGCTTCCAAGCACACGACAGGATTCAAGGAATCCTTTATGAAACTATCTAAACATGAATCACCTCACAAGGTGAAACTTAGGGATGACTACCAATATCCAATAAAAGGTAGTGGTGAATCCTCATACAAACTAGACTCTGGAAAGTCTATGACAATGAAGGAAGTATTGTTTGTACCAGGACTAAAGAAGAATCTCCTATCCATATATGCATTAGATGCAAAAGGAATGAGGGTTGCATTTATAGATGGTCAAGTCATCATGTGGCCAAAAGGAAAGACCATTGATGATGCAGTAAATATTGGGGAACAAGAAGGAGGCTTATACAAATTGAAGGGCCATCTAGAATAAGCTTTGGTTCATGATGGGGTAGAACCAAATGAGCTTCGGCATAGAAGGCTTGCACATGTGCATTATAGAGCACTACCACTTGCAAGCAAAGTTTTTGAAGGACTCCCAGAATTGCAGACAAAACATGAAGGTGTATGCAAAGGATGTGTGAAAGGGAAGAACACAAAAAAGACATTTCCAAGTAGCAAGAGCAGGGCAAAAGGAATCTTGGAAATCATCCATTCTGATGTGTGCAGTCCTATGTAATCCAGTTCACTAAGCGGGTATGCATACTTTGTTTCTTTTATTGATGATTTTTCTAGAAAGGCATGGATATACTTTATGAAGAGCAAAGATGAAGTATTTAGTAAGTTAAAGGAATTGAAAGCCTTGATCGAGAACCACACTGAAAAGAGGAACAAGACCTTTTGATCAAATAATGGCGGAGAATTCACTTAGAATGAATTCAAAGAGATATGTAAAGACTCGAGGATTAAGAGGGAGCTCCATATAATCCACAACAGAATGGGATTGTAGAAAGGAAGAATAGAACTATCATGGAAGCTGCAAGAGCAATGCTTCATCATCAAGATCTTCCTATGCATCTTTGGGCAGAAGCCGCTAGAATAGTGGTGTATGTACAGAACCGTACTCCACACAGAGTACTCGAGAACAAGACTCCTGAATAAGTCTTCTCTAGCAAGAAACCAGAAGTCAACCATCTCAGAATATTCGGTTGTCCAGTTTACATTCACATTCCAAAAGTGAAGAGGTCAAAATTAGATCCTTTAGGAAAGAAGGGTATATTTGTGGGATACTCTGAAAGCTCGAAGGCTTACAGAATATATTTCCCAGGGTTCAAGAAGATTGACATTAGCAGAGATGTAACATTTGACAAAGATTCAGCCTACATCAAATCCAGGAAGAAACCGGGTGAAGAACCTGAAGAAACAAGAGAACCTAGAATTCATGATACAATCATGAACGAAGAAATTCAAGAAGAAGATCGAGAATTAGAAGAACCTCAAGAACCTGTAGATCCACCTCTAGAGAAGAATCCTCATAAGAGGAAACCTGCTTGGGTACGTGAAATTATCCAAGGTGCGGAAAGATATAGAGCTTCAAAAGAAACACCCAGAGGAAGAAAGAGAACTAGATCATGTTTTAGTTGCGTAGCCTTACTATGTGACATTATTGATAAAGAACCTTCCAACTATGAAGAAGTGGTAGGACGGAAAGAATGGAAGGATGCTATGATCGAAGAGTGTCAATTGATCATGAAGAATGATGTTTTGGATGTTGTCCCAAGACCAGAAGGGAAGTCCATTGTAACTTCCAAATGGATCTACAAGATCAAGCATGCTGCAGATGGAAGCATCGATAAATATAAAGCAAGATTTGTGGCTCGTGGTTTCTCCCAGAAAGAAGGAATAGATTATGAAGAAACATTTGCACCTGTAGCTAGATACACTTCCATCAGATCAGTACTTGCTCTGGCTGTAGAGATGAAATGGAAGATACACCAGATGGATGTCAAGACTGCTTTCTTGAATAGTGTAGTAGAAGAGGAAGTGTATGTGGAACAACCACTCGGTTTTGAGACACATGACAAAGAGTCTCATGTATGTAGATTGAAGAAATCCTTCTATGGTTTGAAACAGGCACCCAGGACATGGTACAGTAGAATTCCTGGTTTCCTATCCAGTTTGGGCTTTACCAAGAGTAAAGTAGATTCTAACCTTTACTACAAGGTTGAATATGGAAATCCAGTGATACTCCTACTATATGTGGATGATCTGTTTGTAATAGGTATGGATGAGTTGATTGCTGATACGAAGAGGAAACTTGCTGCCAAGTTTGAAAAGAAATACTTGGGTATGATGCACTATTTCTTAGGCATGGAGGTGTGGAAGAATGTGGATGGAATCTTCCTTGGATAAGGGAAGTATGCAGTAGAGATTCTGAAGAGATTCGGGATGATGGACTGCAAGGCCATAACCACACCTATGGCATTGAACCTAAAGCTATTGAGTGATGCTTCATCAGAAGAAATTGATGCTATGATGTATCGTCAAATGATTGGGTCCTTAATGTACTTGATGAACACGAGGCTATATATTTTCTTTGCTATGAACACCTTGAGCCAGTTCTTGACAGATCCGAGACATGTTCACTTGATTGCTGCAAAGCATATTCTGAGGTACCTGAAGGTTACAGTTGATTATGGGCTCAAGTATGAGGCGAATCAGAAGATTAACCTGGAGGGTTATGTTGATTCAGATTGGGTAGGCAGTGCCATCGATAGGAAGAGAACTTCAGGATGCTACTTCAGTATGAGATCAGGTGTGATCTCTTGGTTTAGCAAGAAGCAATCCTGTGTGGAATTGCCTATAGTTGAAGTAGAGTATGTTGTAGCTTGTTCAAGTAGTTGTGAGGCAGTATGGCTGAGGAAGCTATTGTCTAATTTATTTGATCTCTAGATGGATGCTACTTGTATATATTGTGACAACCAGAGTGGTGTGAAGTTGTCAGAGAACCCAGTGTTCCATGACAAGTCAAAGCATATCGAGATCAAGTATCACTATATCAAGGATATGGTGCATAGAGGAGCAGTGAAGCTCCGGTATGTTGCGACAGAGGAACATATAGCTGATGTATTGACGAAGCCATTGGCTAGAGTGAAGTTTGAGTACTTCAGGGAGAATCTTGGTGTTCTCTAGATCAAGGTTCCATCCAAGGGGAAATGATGAGACCGAGAGCCATTCTGACATGGTGAGAGGATTAGGTTCCTTCCATGGTCAGATGTAAGGGCTGAGCCATTATGTCATGGTGAGAGGATTTGGTTCCTTCCATGTCAGATATGAGTGCTAAGCCATTCTAATGTGACTGTAGGATTGGTCCCTACATTATCAGATGTAAGGGCTAAATGCCATTCTTGGAATGGAGGCACTTGGTCAGTTACAAGGAAAACTCAGTCTGGGACTGAGGGTCGTTCTGATATGAATGTAGGATGTAGTCTTACATGATTAGATGTGAGCGCATGGCCATTCTGATGTAATTGAGGGAGGTGTTCCAGCTTGATCAGATATAAGGGTTGATGCCATTCTCTGGGAAAATGGAGGCACCTGGTCAGTTACCAGGAATCCTTAGTCTGGGACTCAGAGCCCTTCCGATGTGGTGCTTTCGAGCATGGTTGGATGTAAGTGTAAAGCCCTTTCAATGCGGTGCTTTCAAGCATGGTCGAATGTAATTGCTGAGCCTTTTCAATGCGGTGCTTTCGAGCATGGTCGACTATAAGTGTTGAGCCCTTTCGATGCGGTTTTTTCGAACATGCTCGGATGTACGTGCAGAGCCTTTTCGATGCAGTGTGTTCACACATGGTCGGATATAAGTGCTAAGCCATTCTAACACAATGTGTTTACACATGGTTAGATGTGAGTGTTGGGCCTTTCTGACAAGATGAGGTCAGATGTGAGTGTTGGGTGTGCCTTTCTGACAAGATGAGCTCAGATGTAAGAGTTGGGTGGGCCATTCTAACTTAGGGTCAAATATAAGCGCTGATGAAGACCTACATGAAGGGTATGCCTACAACTAGCATGAAAAAGGGCTGGATCTATAGAACTTCCTATGACAAGAAGAATCAAGAGATAGCACTGATGATGATGATCCAGATGTGATGATCCAAACTTGATGATGATCTAGATCAAGTGATGATCCATATGTGATGATGATACACCGATGATGATTCAGTACTGATGATCCAGATCCCATGATGAAGAAGATTTGAAGAAGAAGATGAATTGAAGATGAAGAAGACTTGAAGATGAAGAAGACCTGAAGACGATGGTGACTTGAAGACGAAGAAGACTTGAAGATAAAGACAACTTGAAGATGACGATGCCGAGACGATCCAGTCGATACAGAGAAGAAGACCAGTGCTGAAAATTGTGTTGAAAGAATACCTTCCTAGTTAAGAGGGAGTGTTGATGTATTTGTAACTTCAGAATGTATTCACCTATGTATCTTAAGTCTTGTATCCTGATGTTTATTCTGGGATGTGTCTGTAATGTAATTGAGTCATGCCATGCCTCGATGTTCCGATTAGGAGGATCTATAATGTAAACAAGTCATGTTAAGTCATTGTGGGTAACCCTCCTATTGATCAAGGGTTAAAGTCCCCGCAGTTACGGGGCACTAGGGTTATTAGACTCACCTAGTGAAGTCAGCCCTAGTTGGGTTTAGTCAAGTCGGGAATTAGTATAAATAGAGAGCTAGCCTCTCTATTTATCACACACTCACTCACACTCAGTTGTAGCACATAGCTGAGGAAGAAGAAGACACTGGGGGCAGGAAGAAAGAGGTTGTTGCTGTCGAGAGATCATCTTACTATTTTTGGGTTTTACTTTTGTGTTGATTCTATCTCTGAGGAAGTTGCGGGGTTTTCTGCATTTATGGTTTCCTCAAGGAAAAACACTGTGTTAATTGTTTCTTGTGTTTGATTGTTGTGCTTGTTATTCTCTCAGTTAAAGATCCTAATAATGCTATCTTAATGTTAAAAATCTAGCAACTATTTATGTAGCGAACATAAATATATAAATAATAATAATAAATGAAGTGACACATCCTAACTAGAAAACATGACCTATAAACCAAAGTGACTAGTCAATGCTATAATTAGTATTACATCGTCACATGGCGTTGTATCAACATTGCCCCTAAGTTTAACTCATGCAGTCATGAGCTAGATGTGAGATCCCCCAAAGTTGGAAAGGTCACAAGTTTAGGTTCCTTGATCCCCTAGGGGTTAGGCTCATGAAGGCCAACAATTTTACCCATTTACCATCCACGGATCATTGGGAAGTACTTGGAGGGTTTTCTGCCAGGTTTTCCTTGGGAAAAAAAACTAAATCATCAAATGGAATTGGGATGATTTACAAATCGTGTTTCTATCGTCTACATCTGCTCAGATGTTCTTTACTCAACTCTCATTCTATACTTGTTGCTTGTTACAGATAATACTTGTGTATCTACCTTCGTGGTCTTTACACACTTTTCTTCCTCATCAAGCCTGAGGTTTTTACGCTGGGTATTTTCACTCCTTGTTTCATTTCTACCTGTTATATATTTGTTGGAAGGTCCATTGAGGTTAAGTAATGCATAAAATGGAGAAGACGAGAGGTTTTTTGAACTGTTAACCCCTCAAAGGGATTGGATATCTTTATTGGAATTGTATGCATCAATTTTCACATTCAAAATTTCAAAATAAAAGAAGTACAAAAATAGGTATTGAATTGATTTATTGCTAGGAAAGAGATCAAACAACAAAAAATGTTTGCAAATTCAAATCAAAGAACAGATTACAATTGGGATTAGCCTTACAAAATTTAGCTAAGAACAAACAACAGATTGCAACTAGAATTCCAAGACCAAACTTAGATCATTTGTAGGACATTTATAGTTCCAGCTGTGATAAGAGGTCTAGACCGAGGTAAACAATTTTTACCTAAAACCTATCAATAAGCCATTTTTATAGCTAGAAGACTTGTAAGTCACATAGAGGATATTAAGAGAGATATACTTGATTCAACGAAAATGGGTTGTGCATATGATAGAAAATACAGTGAAGAGATCAACTTTGAGTCTCCACATGTTAAACAGTGTTATCGATATTAGCCAATTCAAACATGTCATCCCTTGAAACAATCATTGAACTAAACCAAGAATCCAGTTAAATTCTGAACCATTTGATTCAATACTAAATGTTTAGTTCAACCACATGTTTGACATGAAACATGATGAACACCCTTGAAATGACTGAAAACAGAAACCCAAAAGTCCTAGTATTAATACCTCGATTCATATATATTAGATGTAGATATATCATATATAATATAGCCTATTATCAAAACCTCAAGGTAATCAATCACGTGATTGTGAATATCTGAAAATCAAGGTAAAATGCCTTTAAAATCATGAGAAATTGTTGCCATTTCAATAGCATTGCAGAGTTCTAATCATCATCCTTTAATCTTCCTTTACAAATGACTAAACTCTAGAGTGTGAACAATTATATAAGTCACGTCATTTTGGTAAACCCTAGGTGTGTGGTGAGAACCCTAAATTCCTTTGAAATCTCCAATAAAATTTGCCAAGCTTTAATCTTAAGAGGAGGATCTTGCAAGCTTTTCAATGGAAAAAAATACTAATTTAAAATCCGCTTAAAGGTCAAATTTGGGAATTGCTTATGTAAAATTGTGGAAAAATGAATGTTAATCCTCTCCATATATGTAAGGTCAAGCTAATATGTTGAACTCTTAAAGAAATCTTGTTTGCAAAACAAGACCTTTTTAGTCTAGACAAGATAATTAAATTTTGCTGAGTTAAGAGACAATGCAAAAGCTATGGAACATGAAAGTAATGGTTTTGAAACTGTTTTACCAAGGACAATTGTTACCCTAAGTTGCTCAAAACTTGTACCAATTTGAAGTTGTCTTTGTTTATATTTAGAAAATCCATTAAACTTGGCATGGATTTACAGTCTCCTTGTGTTGAGTGTCACTACTTCTATGCAGCAGAAGCTTCCTTACTAATACACTATTACATCTTAGTATGTGAGCAGTAAAATGAGCATGATGTTGATGGAGGTACAAAGATCCATTCAAGGAGCCACTTCCCATAGCAAGAATTCCAATTACATTTATGGTAAGTAGTGTGGTACCATCACTGTTCTACTCTATGCGGAAAGCTGGTATTCCTCTTAATGTAGTTGAGGAAAAAAAACTATTATGAGCTTCCTAAACTTTATTATGTCATCTCCATTCGACATAATAATTATATCCTAATTAGAGGATCATCCTATAAGCCAATATTATCGCAAGAAAAGGAAAAAAATATTACACGATGTTTTCCAAATTAATTGTATAGAAATTTATAGTTCAGATTTAACCATTTTTTGCATCTTAAACTTGCTTCACTCTTTTGTTTTGTTCTCCCATTCAGACTATAATTAGTCTGCCAACTAAGAAAGACAAGTTGAACAAGATTGCAGATTCTTGTCAACAACATAACACAACATCTAACCCATCTGAGTCATCACGTAATATGTATACCCTCTTCATGTGAGAAGATTGGCTTACAGATATTTACAATTCAGATTTAACCATTTTTTTCATCTTAAACTTGCTTCACTCTTTGTTGTGTTCTTTGGAAATTGGCATGTGATTGAGAGTCAATATTTGATCCTTTATATCTACTCAATATTTTCTCTAAAATCCTACCCTTAAATTAGGTGATTTTTCATAATTATCTAAAATAAAATCTAGTAGACTAAAGTAAATAATGGATTCCATGATTATTAATGCTTAGGTACTTATATAGGAAATTCATGTATAAAGTGTATAAAGTCCAAATGACCTTTTGGGTTGGAAAAGATATGGTGATGATTCATCTATGAAGTGTATATAGTCCAACTGACCTTTTTGGGTTGGAGAGGATATGGTGAGGATTGTATATATTCTCATTATAGTATTATAATTATTGCAGAGAGAAAAATGATGTGCTTAGTCTGGGTGGGGGAAGATAGCTATGTATAACTTTAGAGGAATTCCATCTGTTAATTATCTATCTTATTATATTTAAACAACTATAAATAAACTTGTATAGATCCATCTTAACCATAAATCTATTAAGCATCATGAAATATCAAGCTTGGTGAAGCAAAAACTTCAATATTTATTAAATAGTACTTGTCTATTAATAATCTATCTTACTATATTTAAACAACTATAAATAAACTAGCATATTTCCATATTAACCACAGATCTAGTTTGCATCAAGAGGAATCAAATATGATGACACACAAACCTCGGGGTTTAGGAAATAGTATCTGGAAATGCAAAAACATTAAGGCTTCCACTTCCTATATTTTTAATTTAGAATCAATGCTAATATGGATCTATGTTATTTCTAACAACTATTTCAAAAATTAGAAAAAATGGCACAACAATTATGTACTCTTTTGTGACATAAATAATAATAAAATCTTTTTTTTATATGCATCTTCTTCCCCGGTACCTATTGGTCTACAATAACGCTGCTACAACCAATTTATCTCAAATGCCCTTAATGGAACCTACTTCCATGCTCTTACATCTTTTACAAGTACATTGTGTTTTAAGTGTTCAAATTAAACATGTTGTTGTAATCTCAAAGATCACATAAGGTTACCAATAATATACATAAAGAATCATATAGAGACAAGAGACACGAACAGGTAATGGAAAAATAGATTATATTATAGAATCACAAGAGGGTCCATACATATACAAAACTAAACCAAGTTCTTGCTAGCTCAACAGCCTATTATATATGATTACAAAATGGTTATGAGTAACTACTTGTCGGGTCGGTCAACGGACGCGACCTTTGGAGGCTGACCTAATCTATGATTAGTCGGTTAGCTTGACTAGTTGGATCACCGACTAGCTCCTCCAACATCTCCCCCATGAACAAAATGTTAGAATAATCAACCCATAGTTAGCTACCTTAGACATTAATTAATCCAATTTTTGTCTTATTTGCCTAGTTTCCATATTCCACCTTATGCAAGTTGTCATCTACACATCCATAGTGGTAAAACTTGCTAATTTTGAGTCATGGAGTGCTTGGGAAACCTCTTGGAATCAAATTTGATTTATTCCTAGCCTCCCTAGCGCATGTCTACTTTTTTCTACTTTATTGCCTGCTTTTTCAGTGTTTTAAGGCAATTGAGAAAGTTTGACTAGGTGAAGTTAACTTGTTTTTTGTCCTCCACATCCTCCACTCTTTTCTCCTATGAAAAGCATGTATGAGTTGTCCTTCCACGCACTATTAGCTTGCCTAATTGATTTTTCCAATTCGTGAGCTCCTAGACAGTTTTGGAAACTGCTTTATGCACCTATGGGGGATTTGCTTAGATTTAGTAAGCCTGCTTTTGACTAGATTCGAATGGTGTCTTCATGCATTCGAATCCCTCATGTAACTATTTATTGTGGAAGCCTATGACTTCACAGGTTTGGCTATTGTACACTTATTCAATACAGATTAGTGTTCTGCTCCATTATTTAGTCTCCTTTGTGAGTAATTTGCATGTGTAATTGGCAATTGTTGTGAGTGTAATTGTTCTAACACCTGGGTTCAATTTCCACATGGTATCAGAGCCTTTGTAGATCAATTTCTCTCCTTCCAATTTGTTTTGTGGGTTTGACATCGTTGACTGGGAGCATTTTGCTGACTGACGAGACAATTTCTGAGCTATGGATCAATCTCAGAAGATCATCTTGACTCCATTTAATTTATTTGAATGGAAAGATGAGATGGAGATACTGTTGAGAGCGAAAGGCCTCTACAAAGTGACTATGGCAATAGAAGCAGAGCCCAATGCAGCTACAGAGAAGATTAAATGGCACAACAGGAGGGATGAGGCCTATGGTCTTATGTGTCTGAGCATATCTAGAGACCTCCTTTTCCATCTTGATGGATAGACATCACCGAATGAAGTATGGGAGAAGCTTACTAATCTTTTTGGAAAGACAGATGAGATGAGGGGACATAAAATTGAAAATGAATTGATCTCCCTAAGTCCCAATAGCTTTGAATCCCTGCAACTCTATTTTTCCAAGTTCAAAGCACTTGTTTTGCAGCTAAAAAAATGTGGGATCAAAAATAAGGATGATCAGCTGGTCTTGGCCATACTCTTGAAGCTTGGCCCTAACTATTCAGTGTTTGTTTCGACCTTCTATGCCACAAAGTTGACAGCTCGAGCCTGGAAGATGCCTAGTCTTGCAAATTTCATGGAATCTCTCACACAAGAACAAGATAAATTGGTGATGATGGGCACCACCAAACCTTACAAAGACCAAGCTCTGGTTGCTGGAGATTCGAGGGTGGATTCAAAAAGCAAGAAGAAATCTAAAAAGACACCTGAGCAAAAGAGAGACAAGAACAAGTCTCTAGAGGAGCCTCAAGGTTCCAAGAAGAACCTCCAAAAGAACAAGAACAAAGGAGAAATGAGAAAGTGTGCATACTACAGTAAGGGAAATCATCCTGAAAGCTCCTGCATGAAGAAGCAAATAGACATGCTGACCCAACTCCTGGAGAAGAATGGCATCTCCCTTCCAGACAGCTTAAAGAAGAGGGAAGGAGGATCAAATTCAGAAGAAAGAGAGAGTTCATGCATTGGTTGCTGGCACATCAAGCTCACCTAGTTTTATCATTGATTCTGGAGCTTCAAGACATATGGTTTCAACCAAGGAGGCATTCACCTCACTTGACATGTCGAAAGGTCCACCAATAGTACTGGGAGATGACTCTCTCACTGAAATTTTGGGCAAAGGGAGGATTGTTCTTGACCATGGTAAGTTCAGCAATGTGTTGTATGTTCCAGGTCTTGCCTCTAACCTCTTATCAGTGTATCAGATGACCCACACAGGGTCTCCAAAGAAGGTCATATTCTCCCCTGATGAAGTTGAGATCACAGAGATCTCAAGTGGTAAAGTCATTGCAAAAGGAGTTGCAAATCACACTTCAAAGGTATACATGTTCTCACACTTCCTACCCTACTCAAACCCCTCTGCTCTTCTGATTCATGCTAATGAGGCAAGCAAGCTTTAGCATGAAATATTTGGCCATCTAAATTACAAGTATATTTCTGATCTTAGTGAAAAAGAAATGGTCATAGGGTTACCAAAGATTAAGTTTTCCAAAGGAGTCTGTCAACACTAGTACAAGTGAACAATTTTGCCACAGCAAAATGTGGCAATATCCACGGAAAAGTGTGGATATTTCCACGTCTAAGTGTTTTTTATTTCGTGGAAACTATTTTGTCGCAATAGCGACGACCCCTAATTTGCGTCGCAAGAGCGACAATGTTCTAGATTTCGTTATATGCCTAAGCCATCGCTATATCCATGCCTAACCGTCTATGTATCCACGTCTGGCCGTCGCTGTATCCACGCCTTGTCGTCGATGTATCTACTGCTCGTTGTCGATGTATCCACGCCTCGTCGTCGATGTATCCACGCCTCATCGTCGATGTATCCACGCCTCGTCGTCGATGTATCCACGTCTAGTCGTCGTTGTATCCACGGCTCGTCTTCGATGTATCCACGCTCTGTATAGGGTTTTTTAAAAATTGCAAATCCAGGACGTCGCTATATCCACTAATTGCCGCCGCTGTATCCACGGTTGGTGAATTTAAAAAAAAAAAAATACTTGCAGCCGTCGCTTAAGCGAGGGGTTTTGAAATTTAAAAAAAAAAAATTACCTGGATTATCTGCAAAGACATATTAGGAACTGACCCCAGTATTCATTACTGTATTTGTACTCACTTGTGCTCCCCTTATTTTAGAAGGTGAAGCTTCTGCAATATAAATAGGGGAAGTGATTGATGCAATACCAACACCTAACCCCACCAACATTCTACCAAATCACAGTCCCTTTTAAAAAGCTTCCCCGTGGCTCTTTAATCTAATCTATTTTAAATCATCAAAGCATATGGCTTGTTAAATCATCAAAGTGTTGCATGCCACAGACATTGCAATGCAATACACCTTGTAATGGGGAAGAGAGTGGTTGTTTTAGGAAGCATTTGGAAAAATTAAAAATATAAATGTAAACTAACCAAATGAACCAAGGTATGGTAAAGGCATACTTGATGTTTGGTCTGGTGTAAAAGCAAAATTCATTTGAAAAAGGGACAGACATATCATCACTATCACCAAGTATCATATTGCAATCTCAAAACTAGCAAAAAAACACCAAAAAATAACCCTACTAGATCAAACATATACTCACCTTTGATGGCTGACTCTCCCCTTGGACTTGAACACCAATGCCTTCCCCAAAAATACTGCTAGTGGAAAAACTACTTTAGCCAAATCCATTGCTGAAAAGAACAAAAATTGTATAAACAAACAATACTAGTTAAAGGGGTACCTTGGGGCTAGTAGGGCACTGATGTGCTTGTACCAACAAGAGGCATTGATGTACTGGGACTTAGGTGCCTTTCCAAGTGCAGAGTATACTCTTATATCATCTGATGATGCTTGATACCTACCCAATGAAACAAACCAACCTATTATTTCAGAATTAAAACAGAAAGTTCCTAATATTATAAACTACCGTAGCCTCCACGTTGGGGACTAGTGTGCCTACTGAACCGTAATGCTCGATGTCGTTACCTTCACTCTTTATGATTAAACCACTCGTCTCAGTCATCCCATACAGCTGCAGAAATGTTTAATAGAATAATCAGGTAAAAGCCAGTTAAAGATTGAAAGGGAGACCTTACACTTGCAGAAATGTTCAGTAGAAACAGGGAAAATCCAATTATTGACCAAAAAAAGGGCAATTGATAATGAAAAATGAGCATGTAACAGCCTCATTGGCTTTTTGGCTTTTTGCCTCTGAAAATTGAGCATGTAACAGCCTCTAATTTCATGCGTTTTTTCAGACGGGGATGCAAAACAAGTTTCAGTACAGGGGTACTCTACTCTGAGCTTTTGTAATTAAATGACTCAGCATTATGAGATACGACATCTCTAGAAGATTTATTTCTCCTGTAATGGCAAGATTGTGTCATTTGATTTTTTGATTTTTCACAGACTATACTTGAGAACTGTGAATAACTTACAAGGAGAATACTCTTCTTTTCTTTCCATTCTCTCAACGTCTAAAGCTGGTTGCATCTCAACGTTTCTGCCTTATTGGTTACATCATATAGGTTATAAACATGGATCTCCTCCACTCCCCATTTTTTAAACTCTTTCATCCATGAACCCAAAATGCTTTTGGGTG
This sequence comes from Pseudotsuga menziesii, assembly GCA_001517045.1. Classification (NCBI taxonomy): domain Eukaryota; kingdom Viridiplantae; phylum Streptophyta; class Pinopsida; order Pinales; family Pinaceae; genus Pseudotsuga; species Pseudotsuga menziesii. Next base: position 157,270 of record LPNX010385084.1, on the reverse strand, counting down.
CTACAATCAGTGGCCTTTCCTCTGGGTACTTAGTCAAAAAACTTTGAATAAAGCTAATCATAAGGAATGTCTTCCCTGTTCCTGGTGCATGTGCCAAAATGCAGCCACCATGTTCTTTAGCTATAAGGTTCATTTGCAAAAAGTTAAATCCATCAACCTGGTGTGATTTCATGTGTTTTTTCAGACGAGGATGCAAAATCTGCAAAGGATACACTGGTTTTATTGTTGAGAAAGTGAAAGCTACATATTCAGGGTGCTTAAATATCCAAGAAGTTTGTGCAAGTCTTCCATAGCAGCACAAAAGTATATGGAATAACAAAAACAAAAACTTGCAACACAAAAGGATTCAAACCCTAACCATAGCAGCACAAAAGTATATGGAAGAACAAAAACAAAAACTTGCTTTTGACCACAAGGTGTGATCTTTAGCTTCAATAGCATGTACCTATTCTAAACAAAGTCCCACTCCCACCCAAATCGGTAGGCAGATTAATAACCACAGAATGCAGTTGTGGGATTTTCCTGTACACTCAACATAAAACTATTTCGACATGCAGCTGATGTTGGAAATGCAGGTTTGTTGCCGAGGAAATGGAAGAAGGTCCCCATAGTGAAGAAAGTTAAGCTGGACACTATACAAGAGTCTTAAGCAACCTATATAAATTCACTGCAAGAAATAGTGGACTAGTGGGGCCCAAGGAAGACATGAAGATACCTGTGAACATGTGTCACATGCATCAACATCTGGGCACACACGCACACAAAAGAAAGATAAACCAAACTCACTTTTAACCAGACATCTTTTGAAGTTCAAGGTTTTCATAGAGCACATAATCAAACAAAACATAAGACTTCACCATACAAATAACAAGAACTACAAAAAATTTAAAATAACTGCAATTATGTTCTCAGAACATTCAATCCAGACATGCATGCCTATTCTCCTTTGAAAAAATTACAAAAACAACAATTATGTTCTCAAAACATCCCAATGCCAACAAGCATCTCTAATCTTCTCTGAAAATAATAAATCTACCTGCAAGCAAAAATAATGATCCCTTGAAAACAGAAGATGAAAATACTAAATACAGTTCTCTCTGAAGTCAAAAAACCTAACACCTATCCCTGTAATGAAATTGACAGATTTTACATCATTTAGGGTCATGTTTCTTACACAGTTGATGGTCTGATCCATGAACGATTTTCAACCACATTCACTGGCACACTTCCTTACAATGAGACAGACAATGTACAGAGTTGCCCAGACTATTTAGCTTGTCATTCTATTCCGTTATGGTGTAAGTGAATCAATATGACATACAAATTACTTACCTAGATCCAAGTCTTCTTTACTAATATCAACAAATTTTTTGTCTTTGTACATCTGAAGATTCTGAATATCAACCTCATCAATCGGGTCTACAAGATAGAGGACCTGTAAAGCAAAATACAACCTTGCAGAAACTTTCACAAGTCGCCAAAAGACAAAATACAACCTTCAAATAATTTGAGATCATTGATATAATCAACTTCTGTGCAATGTAACATTAAAATAATGATCTTTCCATTCAACGACCTTAAATTAAGAGTATGTGATTTATGATATGTTTCACATTTTCACTGGAAAATGTGTTGTCTGACTGCTCTCTTGGACTGAGGACCTTGTGAAAAAAGGCAATCTTGACTGCAGAATTCTCACGGCTCAGACCCGACTCCAACATCCCTAATGACTGCATTATTTTGCTGTGTGAGTATATTATTCAAATAAATAGTCCATATTAACTTAGCAACTGATTGACGTTGGTGGGGTTCATAACTGTCAAAGGGATACTGTATAAGAAGAGCCACTCAACTTAGTGACAGCTGCACACTCTGTTATTATTTTTTATTGCTGCTGAAATGTTTGAACTTTAAAGCATTTTAACAGTTCATGTTGATAGGGGGAACTGTTTCCAGAAGAGGGAATTTGGCTTTGGAAGAATGGTACATCTTCTATCAATGCTTTGAAGATGGTAGGAATTTGGTTTTGGACCAGACAAATTTATCTTGTCTCCTAAATTCACACATGACTCTGTTTTAGTTTGTCAATATATGATTCCCACTGCCCCTTCTTGTGCCCCTTATAGGCTCATATGTTTTGAACTTCTGCCTTGCTACCAATTTTGTTGCCATGTGGGTGTGGTCTCAGGGAAGGTGCTTGAGCCATATTGTAAATTCCTTCTTTATGAAGGGTTTCATAGAGCTTGAAATCAACACCACTACCCATGCAGGGTCCCATTACTACCCTAATCTTCAGCCCATTTCCAACCCTCCAAACTAGCTACTTCCCAATCAATATAAAGGCTTTAATCATTGCCTTCCATATGGTAGAGGCTTGTTGGATTATTTGGTAGGGTTTGTAATCTATCTACTGTATTTTTCTTTATATATTTCTGAACAAGAATTTGGTTCCAAAGTCTATCCATACACTTAGCTGCTAATGCTTTCTGGAAATGATATATGTTTTTCAGGCCCCATCAATCCAATTCTTTTGGCTTTGCAAGATCTTGCCATTTTACTAGAGATAGGCCTTCTTTCTCCCTTATCCAGGACCACAGAAATCTGTAGCTTGTTCCCCAAATTTTCTCCAGAATGCCTTGGGAATATAGGCCAAGGTATGCCAGTTGACCAGGATTACCTCCAGGGTTGATTTAACAAGAATTAATCTTCCCAAATACCAGTTGACATATATTAACATCAAATATATGCACATCCTCTTTATAATTAGATGATGAGAGACTGCTGTCAATGAGGAGGCTTTATTAATTTGAAGTCTTGAATTGCCAGGTAGCCAACATATGCCTTAACAACCATATAACTAGACTGCTGAAGGTATTGTTACATGGAAATTAAACAATTTCGATTCTATTTTTCCATCACCCCTACAGATTGGTATCAGTCTTTAGTTCCATGTCCTATTGAGCTTTCTTTTGGCCATTAGTTGGATATTAAAAAATTATACTATCCTATCTTATGACATTTCCAGTCAATGGTGGCCTGTATAAAAAATTCAATAATTCCTAGATAGCTACTAACAATATCATGGTTTCAACTCTCCCACAGGTTGCTTTGCAAAAACAAATACAAAGCAAATTGGACCACTAGCAAAAACAACTATGAAGCAAATTGAAGACAAATTTCATGAAGCAAACTGTCTCACGGTGGCCACAGGTATATGCTCCACAGTTGGTGAAAGTTGACTGCAATGCCTACATATATACATTTTTGGCATCTTGTACAAGCAAAAAACCTTTAGCTTTGATTTGGGCATTTACCTCATCAGACACCGTCTTTTGAAAAGTAGAGACACTTACAATGAAATTTCCAGAATGAATAAAGAGCTAAGATCCAGATGCAATGCCTATGAAGGATAGAAATGAGAGAGTTATGATATACAAGTAGCAAAGATGAAATTTTTTATTCCCTGTATTCCCTGTATGAGAATACAAAAGATAATTATAAATTTCTGGTAGCTTCCCCAGTGTAGCTAGCTTGCCACAAACAACTTGTGCCTGATTACACCTGTGTGACATTTTACATAATAATGTTACCAAGAAGCCATATACACATTACATCTGAGAGGTTGTTAGAAGCACAATTCCACAAACAGAATCCTCGTAATCACCTTTATAATATCACTATAAAGGTCACTTCTACAAATGTATGTACCGTTTTCTTCAATGCTCGAATACACATCTTCATACGAAGTTGCTGAGCTGCACTATTTAGCTGTGCTTTTCTTTGAAAAGACTTCAACTGGTCTTCATCCTGTTCAGACTGTAGCATGGAAATATCAAAACATATCCTCAAATTATTTAATTATAAACATAGTCAGTCAAGAACAATAAGCCCCTCATAAGATAGCTAACAATAGAAAGTCAACATAAAAGTCACCTTATAAAAGGGATGAGCAAACAACTTTTGCTCCAATCCTTCAACTTCCTTTACAAGTTGGATAAAATCCGAATCATCAATGCCCATATCCTGTAGCTCAAGTTGAAGAATATATATATCAATATCTGTTTTTTTTCAGAGTTTAAATATTGACTCAACCGTTGACAAACCAGCAATTTAAAAGGATTTTCTAATTGCATAGGCAATAGAACATTGACATAATATAGTGGCTAGCAATGGCTAGAATTCTGCTTTCTATGCAGTCAGAAAGAACACAAAATGAAAATAAAGCTCACTCACTCCCAGACATGAAGGAATAACCATGTATATACTGAAGACCATAAGCAGAAGTAAGGCATACTTGATTATTCTTGCAAGAGGACAAATTCATGGGTTATCCAACCAAGCATGGCTTTAAATGTTAAGAAGACTCTAAATTTCACAATAGCAGTGATCAAGATTCAATAACCACCCATACTAACTTTCTGGTTTTCTGACATCTTTCTTTCTCATTGCAATTGTTTTTCTTAATAAAAAAATCATTAACTTTTGGAAAATTAATGCTGGATATATATAGCATAGAGATGGACATATGCTACATCAATGCATCATTCCTACCAATTATTTTTCTAAATACCTCATATAGTAAAAAAATATAGTGCACAATAATATACAGCCATGCACAAGACTACATAAAGCCTCTCCTTTGAAAACAAGAGGCCAACTTATTTTCAAGAGAGATCAAAGGCTATTGGATAGTTTTTGGAAAATGTCAAATGGAGGGTGAAGATTAAAAATAGAATTCTTTTTAAACTTCAATTTGATGATTATATTTCTGTTGGTTTTTTTATGGTGCTTAAGTTAATTGTGTTGGAGATGTAGGATTTGTTCTTAATCTTAAAAAAGATGTGGTTTTTGAATTAAAATGGGGGTGTTGGAGAAGGTAGTAACACCAGAGTTGAACTTCTTTATTTATGGGGTCTTATGTGGTTTGTTCACAAAATCAACAAAAGCAACATATGAAATACCATGACACAAAAGTATTATAAGACTACTGAAATTTGTACCTGAAAGTAAAAGATCGCCAAGAGTTGTCCACTAGTTGCATTTTGATCATGAAGACCTGCATAAATGATAAAAGACAAGAAAATTATATCAGTAAATAATATATAAGCAAATAAACAGTCATTTATAAATGTAAAAAATCCTAGGAATACAAAAGTGGCCATATACCTGAATGAGCTTCTCTTTGTTTCAAGAATAGGTTATTCTTTACTGAACAGGGCCAACCACGTGAAGGTGGAAGCTCATATGGCCCCTCCCCCCCCCTCACATCGCTCTCAATTCCCCTTACCCTTTAAATTATTTTGTTTACATAGAAAACATATAAAAAACTTAACATATAAACATTGAAACATCAAATCACATAAACATATAAACATCGAAACACAAGAAGGTAATCCATACAAACAACGTTTCATGTTAACATCGATATAAAATACAAGTCATGATATTTTACAATTTTCTCTTCGTGTGACTTTGTTTTTTTCGATTCAAAAAACCAACAAGTGGCATCTCAAATTCATCATTTTGCAATGTATCTGCTGAGCCATGTGCTTTTGTGGGTTGTGTAATTTGTGTGCCGTCATGTACCATACTCCTGGTACGTCGCTGAACAAGGCATGGAGGCTGCTGCGAACGGGAAAGAACTGCAACAACGAAAAGACCATTTTTGTTAGGTTGAAAATTGGTTCAAATCACTATTTCATTGTTTCTATAAACATTACAATATCTCTTTTTACCTGTTTGTCTATCTGTGAAGGTCGGTGTTCCGACTGCTTCAGTCGTTTGTTCCTCTTCCAGTTCATCCTCGTGAGCTACATGCTCTTCCATTTAAAGAATGAAATATGTAAGTATACGTAAAAAAATAAATGTCTATCATCAAAATACATATATATATTTCTAAAACTCGCTACCTGAATCCCTAGCCTGCTCCACATTATCATCCAACAGGTCCTCCCCAATATGAACTGGCACCCTCCCAGTACCGCTGGATTCACTACTGCGGTTGCACTGTTGGTGCCGCACAAACATAAAAATATAGTTATTGGTCTACTATGGGAAAATATGAAGCAAGAATGACTTTCAAATGTCCTTATTCATTCTATTTACCTGCATTCCCACAATTGGGCTGATTGGAGTCTGCCCCAAGCTTTTTCTATGCTCAACCACACTTTCAAAACCATACTTAAAACCAATCTTGAGGTCTTCCTCTGTGGCAGCATCTGTGAACGTACTTCCCTGCAATATTGCAAAGAGAAGTTTATTATTAGAGAGGACGCAACATATTATGTGCTAATCTAAAAGGACTCAAGAACTCAAAGTTCAGTACTATTCAATATGCTTAAAAACAATGAAAACTATTCTAAGAAAACTATGAATTTAATTAGCAGGCACAAATCTCAAACCCCAACACTTGGTAACATTTCGAAAATTTATAAAAAGGAATGTTGCAAATTCTTACGATTCGGTGCCTTAGTTTTCTGTAGCCACCTTGGCCCAGTTTATGCTGGCCAACCTTATCCATTCTTTCCTTGGTTGCCTTGGAGGTGTCAGGCAACCTGTTTATGAAATTTATGACATATGTTAAATGTATGATTTGTTGCTTGACACAAAACATAAAATAAAATTGAGCATATCGCAATAGTATAATTATACGTCATGTACCTTGTGTTATCAGTCCGTGGTTGTTTTCCTTGATTTCTTAACAAAATAAATTTGGCATCAGCCATAAGTGCCTTCCACTTTTGCTCCGTTACCATGGGAGGGTGCTCATGCTTGGGGTTATCTAGCAGTTTTCCCCTATATTGGGCCCTGGTATATTTCAAACCATCTCCAGCTAACTGTAAAACCACTTTGTTGTTGAAAGTTTCACCGAACAAGTTAATCATGTGTCTAATCAATTCATCTTTTAAATTGCTGTTTTGTTTTTGCCACCCTGTGCGAATGGTGGGCCCAAACAGCTCCAATGCTTTGTCATTTAAGTGTCTGTAGAAGAAATTATTGCCTGCATAAACATTTACAGCTTAATTTACAATATTCTCATAATATGTCCATTTCAATTTAATGAAAAACATTGATGAAAACAATTACAAAATACCTGCCATCTTTTGTATTTTCATTGGAACACATGCTTCATCGACTAGAAACGTCACATCTAGTAAACCGGTGCTTTTTACTCGTGCTGCTCCAGGAAAATTTTCCTGGCCATCTACGGTAGCTTCATCTCCAGTGGCATGTGGAGTCCCAGGTGGCTCCATCTCATCATCATGCTCCATGTCATGATCATGCTCCATCTCATCATCATGCCCCATCTCATCATCATTGCCCTCATCATTGGTTTCGAGGAAATCCTCAAAAAGCCTCATTGGTACCTTGCTTTGACGAGCTTTTTTATGCAATGGATGGTCACTGCTACCAATACCTGTCTTTGCAGGTTCTCTAGCCTGGGGTTCCAAATATTCCTACATACGGAAAACATCGAGTTGATAAGAACATTTGCAATAATAGAAAACATATCATCATATATGAAATCATATTAAAGCTTATAAAAATTGTAATCGATGACACTTACCCCATAACCCTTTATTTTTTGTTGTAGCTCCACCATCGTTGCCTTGTCATCATCTGTCTTGGGCCATTTGCAAGCAAAGGCCAGTAAATCCTTGTTTTCCCTTTTGAGGGCCAAATAGACCGTTTTCATTGGGTCTATAGAGGTGAAAATTTCTTCCTCAGTTACATTGTCATCAATAAAACTTACCGAATGCAGCGTAGAGGCTGGTGACTTCCCACGGTCACCCCGTGCCTGCTGAGGCTCCACGGGTGACTTCCCACAGTCACCCCGTACCTGGTGAGACACTGCAGGTGACTTCCCACGGTCACCCCGTACCTGCTGAGACATCGCGGGTTTACACAAAACACTGGTTGGAAGGTCTTATTCACTGTATCAAATATATTAGTCCCAGTTTTTCAAATATATCAGTCCCATTTTATCTTGAATTTTGTTACAGTGTGGAAGAAAGGTCTTATTCACTGTAATGTAAGGCTGCAATTTCCAGATTTATGACACAGTAAACCCAGGCATGTAAAAAACAGTCCTTTGTTGTTATATCAGACCTCATTATTGACTGTTGTAAATAGATTAATTTTCAATTAGTGAATGTAAGTTGTTTTCTATTTAACATAATTGAAGGATATGATGTGTGGAGGAATTGTTATGCACTCTGTGGTAAAAATGTTGTATAACTTCTAAACATACAAACTTAGCCTCGTAACCAATAGAACAAGAAAAGGGTGACACGGTATTGAATTAAAACTATTTTACCAAGTCCAAATCCACATAAACACACTTCAGCAGAGAGCTCTTCCACATTTATCAGTCAAATTGGCTAAGGATTCCAAGCTCATTTAGTAGTCAAAGTGACACTGTGCTACTACTTCTTCTTTGGGCTGCTCATAATTGTAGGAGACAGAGCATTAGGTGACAGAGCATTTTAGTGCAAGATCAACAAAGAAAGAATTATTCCAAATTTATGACAATTTTGGGAGATGTATCACCATATTCAAAGGTAGTTCTAATGCTAAATGAAGCATCCCAATACACTTGGCAGGTTATCTGGCAGTTCCAGTTTTATTTGCAAACAATTGTGGATTTAGTTCTTTGGTTATCAAATCCTAGCCTTTCTTGGTTGGTTTTCTATAATTGGTTTTTCTTATTCACTGTATCAAATATATCAGTCCCATTTTATCTTGAATTTTATTACAGTGTGGAAGAAAGGTCTTATTCACTGTAATGTAAGGCTGCAATTTCCAGATTTATGACACAGTAAACCCAGACATGTAAAAAATAGTCCTTTGTTGTTATATCAGACCTCATTATTGACTGTTGTAAATAGATTAATTTTCAGTTAGTGAATGTAAGTTGTTTTCTATTTAACATAATTGAAGGATATGATGTGTGGAGGAATTGTTATGCACTCTGTGGTAAAAGTGTTGTATAACTTCTAAACATACAAACTTAGCCTCGTAACCAGCAGAACAAGAAAAGGGTGACACAGTATTGAATTAAAACTATTTTACCAAGTACAAATCCACATAAACACACTTCAGCAGAGAGCTCTTCCACATTTATTAGTCAAATTGGCTAAGGATCCCAAGCTCATTTAGTATTCAAATTGACACTGTGCTACTACTTCTTCTTTGGGCTGCTCATAATTGTAGGAGACAGAGCATTAGGTGATAGAGCATTTTAGTGCGAGATCAACAAAGAAAGAATTATTCCAAATTTATGACAATTTTGGGAGATGTATCACCATATTCAAAGGTAGTTCTAATGCTAAATGAAGCATCCCAATACACCTGGCAGGTTATCTGGCAGTTCCAGTTTTATTTGCAAACAATTGTGGATTTAGTTCTTTGGTTATCAGATCCTAGTATTTCTTGGTTGGTTTTCTATAATGGGGAGCATCTAAAAGAAGCGCAGTATATCAATAAGTCCCTTTCTGCACTGATCTGAACCCACAAATTTTGGATCTGAACTGATAGCATTAATTCTATAAATTGTAAAACTGAGTTTGCAAAGGGGTTCAGTTTTGATCGACCAGACCTAGGTAAGATTATGATTAAGCCGAAGGAATACCTGATCTACAAAATTGATGCTCATGGGTTCGCAGGATCAACTAGAACACCTTCTATGCAAACAATCTGGCCCAATAAGTTACCAAAAGGCACCCCCCAAAAAAGTGACCCCTTAAAAGTATTTATTCAAATTTAAGCAAATTTTTAATTGTCTGCATCTGTCAAACATAAGTCTGAGGCATGTTGTGAGGGTGATTCATGTCTCGTGGAGGCCTTATCCTCTATGCCAGTTCAGAGCGTTTTTATCTCTCTCTGATAGGCCCTTGCACCCCGGCCCACTTACTTTATAAAGGGGTTCAGTTTTGGAGGCTCGAGAGAGATGAAGAAGAACCCAAATTGTCACTTGGAAGAACCCAAAAGGTGGAGAACATGAAGAAGAACCCAAAAGTGGAGAACATGAATGAGGTTTGGGAGGTGTTGCAAACTGGAAGTGCTGCTAGAGCTGTTGGCTCCACGAATGCAAACGAACTTAGTAGTCATTCACACTGGTTTGTATACATGCATCAAGCTTTTGTTCTCTGCTGCTAGAATCACTCATACTGGCGCAGTTGATGTTACATAATACGGTTGGCTGAACCCTACCCAGAAGCAAGTACTGGATGGGGCCATTTTTAGTTTCTCAAGGATATGTGGGACTCAATGGTTTTCAAATTAGAAAATAACTGAAACAAAATTGAAAACAAACTGGCAACAAGTTTCAATACAACTTTCTATACCCCAAATGGCCATCAATTTTCAAGAAAGAAACCGTGAACCCATTAAATACATACCTGGCTAGACATATTCCAGCTCCAAGAAACGGTGAACCCAATGCGTTCGGGGCCTGTTCGGGGGTTGTGAGGGACGAAATTGGAGGTCTAAGCAAAGCAGTGCCTCCTTAAGCTTGGAAGCATGTTCTAGGGCTGAAACAGAGCCTTCCCATCATGCCTGCTTCTTCTGTTCCTTCATCCATGCCACCATGCAAAGCAGTCGATCCCACAATGTCATTCAGCCAATCGCTCCAGCTTTTTCCATAGTGCGGTATTTGGTAGTATTTGGTATTTGGGGTTTTCATGATAAATATATTTCATTACCCGCACTCATTTCTACACCATTTTTTCTTTATGTGATCCCTTTACGATGGGTATATAGTACACTCGAAATGTTGGGAGAAGGTTGAACTCTAATATAGTGAAGGTTCCAAAAATTTTAACATAGTGATTAACCAACGTGAAAACCTCCATGAACAAGCATTAAAGATGTAGATGAAAACCATATAGTATGAAATTAGCCACCCCAATGTTGCTTGTATGTGATTAATAACTTGGTGGGGGTATGGTTGGGTGAGAAACATTGAACACACAAAGGTTGGTTAAATATTTCAATGCATTCATATGCTAGTATCCCATGATTAAGCAAGTTAAGAGGTAATATCTAGAGTGAATGAGTATATATACTCGTGTTATCATAACAAGTGCCATGCGTGAGATCAAGTTGTTGGACTTGGGAAGAAACTATTATGTTGCACAAGTATCCAATATTCTCATGACGTATGTTAGTGTCTACAACTTAATTTTGAAACCTTATATTAATATTAAAACCACCAAAGAGGGAGAAGGGTGGGCCTAAAAATTGTCCATCATTAACAAGGCAATGTCTTACAAATCTTTACATCTATCCAACGACCATGTAAGGTAATGCTTAATCTTTGTATCCATTCAATGACTATTTAAATCAACCATGCGAATGTCATTATTTGAATCAAAATCATTTGTATTTTTATAATACTACATGGCACACCAACCAACCCACACTTGTCATCTACCTTTGAATTAAGTTTACATTCATTTTATTTATATATGCAAAACAACTAATTATTCATTAACGACTATCATAACCCCAAAAATGAGTAAAGGTTTTTCAAATGATTAAGATGCAATATAAAAGAATTATAAGATAGGATCT
>LPNX010385084.1:58089-142438 GCA_001517045.1 Pseudotsuga menziesii | reverse complement strand
AATACCATGGCTAACTCAACCTCATCAATGAAGTGAATTAAAAGAAGGAAATTTAAGTCCATGAAACTTGTGGGTAGTTTCCTTTTAACCACACAACAAATATGAACGATATGTTGATTACAAATTGTACTGATAGCCATGTGCACATCATTTGACGTAATCCAACATAAAAAAGTAAATAATTTTGATATGGAACATTGTAGGTTCTAATGGAAGTCATGGTTCCCACAATTGTGCATGAGCAAAGGATAATGGTACTAAAAATAAACACAAAAAAAATTAAAGTAAGCATATTAGTATGAGTGCATAGCATGTAACCTACATTGTAGAAAAAAGAAGCATGCAATATGCATACATTCCCTTGGAAGGTTTAGAAAAGCATGTGATTTCAACCCCAACAAATGTCCTTCTATGGTGGAGTAGCATTGTAGAGTTTATTTGTATAAATAAGGAACCTTCACACCCAGTATAACATCCTTTTTCTAGAGAGAGATAATAAAATCTATGGACATGACCTTCTTTACAATATCAAGAGGGACTAGTCTCTCCTTTACTTTCTTGTATGTTATCCATTGTTCGAAAAATATTGAACATTAAATCAATGATATTAGTAAAACACAATGAATTTACTATGTTCACACATCAAATAAACCATTTATTTAATATGCATCATTTGAAAATCATTTCCAAACATGATTTAAGACAAGCTTCATAACCAGTAATGCATAACCAGTAATGCATAACCAGTAATTCATAACTAGTAATGCATAAGAGATGGTGTAAATTTCCAACGTGAATAAGTTAATGAAAAGCTTTAACAAATTTGTTAATAATAAAATAAAACTTAAAGTTGAACCGTAATTTTATTTTTACCCCGCAACTATATAAATATGAGACTAACAGGTTGGCAAAACAATATAAGTAAATAAGGAAGAAACGACCGAGACCTAGAATACAAAGAACCAGACCATCAAAATAAGGAAGAAATGACTTCAAGGGGTCAAACAGAGATCAATAGAACGACTCCGTATGTAACAACAGAAAAATACCGAGAAGGAGACCGCCTTAAGTATACAATAAAGTTGTTATGTATGGAACCTTAATTCCGAGGTTTAAAGTAGTCGCACAACCTATTCTTAAAATTATGTTTTGTTTTTAAAGGAACTCATTAAGACCCTATAAAGAGAATAATAATATGGTGTATGATTAATGTGAAGTTTCATTATAACTTCTGTTGTAAGATGAGGAACCAATGAAAATTGCTTAAGATATTATTTAAGATGAGAATTATAATTCCTGAATAGATTAAGATTGTTATGAATATATGAACTACCAAAAATATTAAGATTATTATAAATATATGAACCACCAAAAATATTATCTAATTGGAAATTGCAAATAAGTAAAAACAATGTATGTATATGAATATGGAGTTGTTTTCTTTAAATAGTTATTACCATTAACATTCTTAGTACTTTAAAGAAAAATTTTACACCCTATTTTTATGGAAAAGATAAAGATAAAGTGAAAGTAAAATTTGGGGAAAATGGGTTCATTAGATTCCTTCACAAAAGCAACCCTTAAAGTTGATTGGGTAAAAAGTACGATCAAGTGATAAAGAGTGTTTATATAGGATTCTTAATAGAATAGGTCCTTGTATATATTTAGTATCAATTTTTTAATGTTATTTATATTAAAAATAATAATCTTAATTAAAAATAATAAGATATTTTTTTTTTAGGTTGGCAATTTATTTCTTCAATCATTGTGTCATTATGTACAATGTTAATTTAAATAAGAATAATATGATCGTATAAAATTACATACAAAATATGCAAGAAATTAGATTTTTTTATTTTCTTAAATCATTGTGTCACTATGCACTTTGTTAATTTAAATATGAATAATAGGATCATATAAAATTACATACACAATATGCAAGAAATTGCATTTTTTAATTCTTATGATCCAAGAAGAATTTAAAACTAGTTTTTAATCTCACAACATGATAAATTAGAAAACAAAATTTTTTAAAGATAAATAATGAATTTCATTTTATTATATATTTAATATTATTAAAAATAATAATTGAAGACTTAAAATGACCTAAAATGACAATATTGAAGACTTTGATGAAAATATTATTGTGCGTTTGAATTTCCCATATAAAAAAAAAGTCCCTTTTTGCATGCATGTTGTTCTAATATAAAATATTATTGGGCGTTTGAACTTTCCATATAAAAATAAAATCGAATCCCTTTTTACATGTATGTTGTCTTAAACCGATTCCAGTAGAAGGCATTAAACCTTGAAAGAGGACACATAAGCTACAAAAAATGCAAAATCTTTCAAGCGAATTCATTTGAAAACACAAACTAACCTTGCACGTTTAAAATCCGAACTATGTAGATCTAGAAATGGATTGTTCACCAGCAGGAGACGGAAATAATAAACAGCTCCAACAATCACCCGAAAACAGTGCTGCAACAATGGCACGTTTACATGTATGTTGTCTTAAACCGATTCCAATAGAAGGCATTAAACCTTGAAAGAGGACACATAAGCTACAAAAAAAAGCAAAATCTTTCAAGCAAATTCATTTGAAAACACAAACTAACTTTGCACGTTTAAAATCCGAACTATGTAGATCTAGAAATGGATTGTTCATCAGCAGGAGATGGAAATAATAAACAGCTCCAACAATCACCCGAAAACAGTGCTGCAACAATGGCAAGTGTGAAGAAAATCTCGTTAAGGTCTTCATTTTTATAGAACTCTTAGACGTCGCTATAGCGACGGCAAACATTGACTTTTGTGCCCTAGGTCAATTTGACCGTTGTAAAAAGCCAAAAAAATCTAAATGCCTTGGGTCAACTTCACGGTGCCGTTGCTATAGCGACGGATCTTCGTGGATACAGCGACGTTGAAGGTTTTAGGCATTGATACAGCGACGGATAAGATTGGCATCGTCGATATAGCGACGGCTAGGCGTCGATATAGCGACGGATCGTTTCTATTGCTTCCGATTTTACACCAAAAAGTATGAAACGTGGAAAACCTCCGTGGAAAAATCCGCGCTTTTGTATTAGTGCAAGGTTGCATCCTAGGAAAACACCCAGAGCATAAATTTGAGAGAGCTAGTCATGAGAGAACCTCTACACCTCTTGGGTTGATCCAAAGTGATGTTGCTAGCCCATTTCCTCATATGTCAATGAGTCAGGCCAAATATGCATTGACATTCATAGATGACTTTTCCAGGTATTGCTGGGTTTACTTCCTGAAACACAAGTCTGAATTTTTTGGCCTCTTCAAAGTCTTTAAGGCTTTGGTTGAAAACCAATTTGGGAGGAAACTCAAGGTCCTCAGATATGAAAATGGTGGTGAGTATGTCAAGTCTAAGTTTATTCAATATTGTGCAGATGCAGGTATTTAGATGCAACATTCTATCCCTTACACACCACAGCAGAATGGTGTTGCTGAGAGGAAGAACAGATCACTGAAAGAGATGGCAACCTGCATAATGGAGGCTAAGACTTTGCCACCAAAGTACTGGGACGAAGCTATAAACTATGCAACCTATATCCAGAATAGGGTGCCTCATAAACAGCTTGATGGTATGACTTCTTTCGAAGCATGGAGTGGGCACAAGCCAGATGTGACCCATTTCAGGATTTTTGGCTCAAGAGCTTGGGCTAGAATTCCAACAGAAAAGAGGAAGGCTTTGTAGCCCCAAAGCCAAGAGTGTCTATTTGTTGGGTACTCTGAATATTCAAAAGGGTACAAGCTTATCAACTTGAGCACAAACAAATCCTTCATTGAAAGGTGTGTTCAGTTTCAAGAAGAGCCCCTAGCAGCAGTGGAAGTTGGAGAATCCTCTTCACCACCAGAACCTCTGAATGTAAGTGAAGAGATAGTTAAACATGCTGGTTCTAATATGTATGATACTGATGATTTGATTGCAGATCCTAACAGTCCTACAAGACCAAAATGGGCAGCCAATACCATTCATGCAGCTGGAGACTAGCGGGAAATCCTAATGACCCTAGGAGGACTAGATCTCAATTTGAGAGTGCTCTGTGCATGAAAGATCCTATGTTTGTTGAGAAATGCTATCTGATGGTTGAATCAGACCCACAGACATATGAAGATGCAGCAAATGATCCAAGATGGCAAGCATCCATGAAGGAAGAGTTCAACTCACTCCAGAAGAGCAACACTTGGGAGCTGGTTGATCTTACCCCAGGGAGGAAGCTAGTTCAATGTAAGTGGGTGTACAAAACCAAATTTGCTGCTAATGGTTCACCTCTGAAGTACAAGGCCAGATTGGTATCCAAGGGCTACTCACAGGTTCATGGCATAGACTACAATGAGACCTTTGCACCAGTGGAAAAGATGGACTCCATCAGGCTAGCCTTAGCCATTGCAGCTTCAAAGCAATGGGAAGTACATCACATGGATGTGAAGTGTGCTTTCCTGAATGGAGATCTCACTGAATAGATATACATGCAGCAGCCTCAAGGATTTGCTACTAACCCATCTCTTGTGTGCAGGATAAATAAGTCATTGTATGGGCTTAAGCAAGCCCCCAGGGCTTGGTATGCCAAGATTGATAGCTTTCTGCTATCACTGAATTTTGTTCGATGCAAATCAGATCCAAATCTCTATTTGAAGCTGATTAATGGTTCATTAATGATCATTTTTTTATATGTTGATGACCTTCTCATTACAGGAATCTCAAAGGATGAAATTGATTCCTTGAAGGATGCAATGAACCATGCCTTCTCCATGACAAATTTGGGGCTATTGAGCCAATTCTTGGGGCTCAAGATTGCTCAAACCAAAGATGGAATCAAAGTGCATCATTCCAAGTATGCATTGGATTTGCTTAACAAATTCAAAATGAAGGATTGCAAGCCAAGCAAGACTCCTTTCCTTTCAGGAGTGAAGCTTGAAGAAGCTGATTCTTCACCTATGGTAAACAATACACTGTATAGGAAATTGATTGGATGTTTGTTGTGTCTTACACATACTAGACCTGATATTTCTTATGCAGTAAGTGTGGCTTCAAGATACATGGATCAGCCTCATGAGATCCATTGGAAAGCAGCCAAAAGGATCCTTAACTTTGTTCAGGGAACAATGACACATGGGATCTTCTATAAAGCTAAATCTGATCTTGATTTGATTGGGTTTACTGACAATGATTGGGCAGGTGACAGCAAAGATCAAAAGTCAACATCAGGATATATGTTCATGCTTGCAGAAGGGCCAATCAACTGGTCAAGCAAGAAACAGAGTGCCATTTCACTCTCATCTACAGAAGCAGAGTACAGAGGAGTTGTAAATGCAGCAACTCAATGTTTATGGTTGCAGGGGTTACTTGGAGAGTGTGGCTTCGAATCAGAATACTTAACTACTATCTACTGTGATAATCAGAGTACCATTCGAATTTGCAATGATCCAGTTCAGAAGCAGAGAACCAAACAGATTGAGATCCATATGCACTACATCAGACAGCTTGTGCATGATCGCACCATTCACCTACTATTCTGTTCATCTTCAGAACAAGTAGTTGATATCTTCACCAAAATTTTTTGTGAGAAGACATTCAGCAATCTCAAATCACTACTAGGGATTGCTGATCATGCTGTGAAGCATGAGTGATGACAAGATTTCCAAATTTTGTTTTACAATCCATGTTTAAGGGAGGATTTTTCCCACTGGGTTTTTGCCTTTTTCCTTGGTTAAATGGACATGCAGTATGTAAAGGATGACTAAGCCTTGTTGCTAGGACTTAAAATTTTCTGATATATTACTCATAAGTCAGGCTTAAGGGGGGGTGTTAGAATAATCAACCCATAGTTAGCTACCTTAGACATTAAGTAATCCAATTTTTGTCTTATTTGCCTAGTTTCCATATTCCACCTTATGCAAGTTGTCATCTACACATCCATAGTGGTCAAACTTGCTAATTTTGAGTCATGGAGCACTTGGGAAACCTCTTGGAATCAAATCCGCTTTATTCCTAGCCTCCCTAGCGCATGTCTTCTTTTTTCTGCTTTATTGCCTGCTTTTTCAGTGTTTTAAGGCAATTGGGAAAGTTTGACTAGATGAAGTTAACTTGTTTTTTGTCCTCCACATCCTCCACTCTTTTCTCCTATGAAAAGCATGTATGAGTTGTCCTTCCACCCACTATTAGCTTGCCTAATTGATTTTGCCAATTCGTGAGCTCCTAGACAGTTTTAGAAACTGCTTAATGCACCTATGGGGGATTTGCTTAGATTTAGTAAGCCTGCTTTTGACTAGATTCGAATGGCATCTTCATGCATTCGAATCCCTCATGTAATTATTTATTGTGGTAGCCTATGACTTCACAGGGTTGGCTATTGTATACTTATTCAATACAGATTAGTGTTCTGCTCCATTATTCAGTCTCCTTTGTGAGTAATTTGCATGTGTAATTGGCAATTGTTGTGAGTGTAATTGTTCTAACACCTGGGTTCAATTTCCACACAAAATCCTTCTTTGTCCCGAAGAAACATCAGAGGTACTCAAAAATTTTCTGTCTAAAGTAGTTACTGCATTTGCTTTTGTCTAAATTATTTATTATGTTAATGTCCTATTTAAGTGTATATGGTTTCACACCTATAGGCACTTTAAATATGCATGCAGCCCAAAGAGGCCATAAAACAAATTCTATATGATATGCACCCCATGCTCGGCTCCTCTGGCTATGACAGTGATTAATAATATTTAGGGAAGAATCCAAGGACCTTGCCATCCTAGGAAGAAGTAAAAATAATAAAAGGAAGGATCGTGTACCTTCATCTGTGAGAACGGGATTGGAGAGGGACATAGAAGCAATGCAATTTTCAATTAAATCTACAGTGCAAAGAAGGGTATCTGTGCCTATGAACCATGAAATTATTGGATTACAAGCAAAGCTATATATGGCCCAGTATGTACCAAGAAATAATTTAAAGAAATAAACTAACCTGTAAAAAGTATGCAGATAGAAGGAACCTTGAAAAATTGCAAAGATTTTTCACTCAGGAGTCAACCATTGTGAAATTTGTTTCCACTCATCCACTGTAAAGACAATTTTCATGAAATCAAGCTTGATACTTAGCCCTGACTCTTACAACATTATATAGGCACAAAAATGTCTCCAATTGACTAAATCTATCCATGTCTTTCTTGAATATGGACCAAATCGAGTACAAAAATGACTAAATATCCACGTTTTTCTCAAATGTGGACCAAATCGACAGACACAGGACGATTTGGCCAAAGATGAGAAGGTAATATAGCAAAATAATTGCTCCACAAACCCAAATCAAGGACGAAATAAGCCCAGTTTACCCAAATCAAGGACGAACTAAGACTAGTTTACCCAAAGATCCATAAATCAGGGGGCGAAATACCATAATCTTAACCTATCATCCATAAATCAGGGCGAACCATCTTTGTTTCTCCTCCAAAATTGAAAAATTCTGGCGATTTGACCTCCATTACTGAAGAAATACTGGCAAATGTCAATATTTTCCCCATAATCGAGTGGGATAAATTTCATTTTATCAATTTTCCTTGTTTCACGGTGCAAGCTATTTAATTTGGGGCAAGTAAATGTAAAATAAAAAATGGAAGAATTTATTAAATAAATAAATAAACCATTTTAATATTAAAAATTCGTCCACCCTTTTTTGGTCACTCAAAATTCGCCCTTAAAATCATCTATGTGTAGAACCCTCATAGGCAGTTGTAAACTAAAAAATTGATCCACTATCTCATCCATAATTTTGTAGACTTCAACAATAGAACTACCATGTCAATGTTGAGATGATGAAAGATCCCATTTCTCTTGTTGAATATTATCAAACCAAGGACTCCAACCACTCCACAAAGGAGATGACTTATCACTACCCTTCAACAATAATGCATCCCCTATTGCAACCACTTCGTCTAATCGACTCTGGATACCTTCATCAACGGGTTCATCATCAAAACTAAATGCTTCTTTGTAGCATCCCGATCTTCCTTTGGAACTATTGTATGAGGTGGTGATGATTTGTTGGAGAACACATATGCTAAGACAAAATATCTGCTGCGCTATCCAAAGATGAACCATCTAATCCCTCAAAAAGCTTTTTTTCCATCTGATCCACATTACAATCAGAGACCATACATAAATCAAGATAAGCAAGATATTGAGCCAAAGATCTGCGACTTCTTTCTTCCAATGCCATAAGCAATGGATCCGTTGGATTTGTTGTTGCAACAGCTGAACCTTGAGGGGGGAAAAGACACACCTTAGAGTGTGAACAACCATGGGGATTGTCATGGCAGAAAAACATTAATATAGAGCAAGGGAATGCTAAAACAGATAACTTCAAATCTCTTTTTGTTGCTAAGGGAATTCCCATCTTCAGACTGAATAAGAGGGGGCGTTGGAAATCATTTAAAACCTGCGCATATTTTCTCCACACAACCTTGCCTGCTGAGTCTGTAATGTATCTTGATTTCCACCTGATCAATGAAGATCTTATTTTCTCTTGTGACGGGGAAAATGAAGTCCGTTACTGGAATGTTAGACAGGTTGTGTGCTTGAGATATTCCAAAGGTGGTGTGAATCAACTGCGATTTCATTCACGTCTTAGCAGGTATCTTGTTGTGGTGTCTCATAGTGCGAACAAGAACGAACTTATTCACACGCTCAACCACATCACATAGTGTAGAAACCACTTCAACATACAATCTCCACGTGTGGTGCAAGAAAAACGATAAATCGCTGCCACGTTTGCATGTGAAAATATACACACGACCTCTCTTGCATGATCTTCATGGCTTGTGAGTGTAAATATTTTTAATATTTTTGGGGGAATATCCCACATGTAAGGGAGGGCGAGAAGACGTTTTGTAATTTATATATGTGAGACAGTTCACGTCTTGACACGTGGAGCACAACTTACGCCCCTTGTGTGATCCTACTTGTCTTCTACATGGTGCTTGGGATTTGTTGGCAGATGATAACTTGACTTGTGTTGGTAAACTCTAGCTACATAAATTTAATAAATAAACCATTTATTAATCTCAACTAATAATAAAAACCCATTTCTTTTACTCAAAAGCATTTAAGCCCTTTTTTACTTGCCAACCTTTTATGGTTTATCAAACGAGTAAAACTTTGATGCTACCAAATCACCAATGAAATATTGAAAAATTTATGGGGATAACCCTAACTCTCGTGAAATAAAATAGTGCTAACAGGTACCATACCATTTTCTCTACATATTTTTCCTGGATAAGGAAATATCCTCTAGATTTTATCATTCCTTTAGTCCCAAGAATCATGTTAAGATTCTTGAATTTTTGAGATCTAGCGTAGTCACTCCCTATAAGGTGGAGCACCATCCTCCCTCTGCATCTTGTATTCTCTGCATCAGTACATTGGAGTGACAGGTAGCCTCCTCTACTACTAATCTTCTTCGTATTCATCTATGTCACCTGTCAAGGTCACTAGATGTCAAGGTCCTCCATATCAAACATTGTTGCAAGTTTTCTCTTGCACCTATCTATGCTCTTCACGTCCTTTGTATGATTATATCTTCAAACTTGTAGTAAAGACTGGGATCTCCATCACTCTAGTTGATCCTCAAGCTCCTCATGTAACTCTATTTGCTATCCCATGAGTTCCTACTAATCTTGTACAAATCCTTCTATGCATAGGTGGTTCTCCATAGAGAGTCTCAAACCCTGTAGGTTACTTGATCTGTTCTTCTACTTTGATTACACCAATTGTCTAGTGTAATATCCACCACTGAAGAGATGTGTCCATCCCCTAGAGAAGTGTATTTCCATAATCGACTCTCTCTTTATGATAGAAACCATGAACCTTGATTTATACCTTTTGATACTTCGATCTTTTGTATACTTGATCTTATAGATCTACATGAAAGACTTTATAAAATTTCCCTTAATGTCTCAAACTCATATCCAAACATCATTCTCTATGATCGACCAGTGCTTCTTGATCAAATCATCCTTCCATTCTTCCTTCTTGGAACATTCTTTCGCAAAGTGTCCTTTATCATAACAACTAAACATATGAGTTGTGAGATGTCCTTCTATTCTTTGCGGGAATATTCTTCCTTCTTGTTCTTTCTCTTCTTGGCATGAACTGTTAGGGATTCATTGTCATATTCATCCATCTCTTCTTTTTCCATCAATCAAGATTCTTCTTACATGCGTTCCTCCATAGGTGATCTTCCTTCTATAACAAGTCCCTTAACTGAACTTGGAAGACCATTCAAAGTTGTAATCTATGCTTCTTCTTCTTTGACATTGTCTCCAATGGATTCTAATTGTTCCTTGAGCTGAGATCTCCTTGTGAAGTAACATTGCATGTTTTTTGACATTTGTATCTTCACATCCTTGAGTTTATTTCTCAAGGAAATTATCGAACATATCCTTGGGAGCCTTCAAGGATGATACATGTGATATCCAATGGAGACGAAAATAGTCATCTTGGTTTTGAATAGTTCCTTCTTGTGCTTTGCTTTGACTCCATCTCCCTCTGCATCTGTAGCTTCTTCTTTGACATAGTTCTCTATGTCATGCTTCTTAAAGTACAAGGGGCACGCTATACTTCCATGCTTATAAGTTCTCGACTCTTTCAAGATTGTCCTTAAGCTTGGTATTGTTTGTAATCATGATAAAAGTGAGAACCTCAAATGGAAATAGAGAGGATAGAACTTACCAATGAGATTGCTTCAACTTAATGCTTGCTTGGAAGCTCTTTTGGAAGACTAATTCTGGCGGACATAAGGTTTGACAGAGAAACCCTAATTCTTAAACTTAGGCATCTTTTATATATGATTGGATAGAAATATGTGCCTCCTCAAGGATAGTTGAGCATAATACGTATTTTCCAAAAACTATGGACAAAACTACAAAATATTGGATCCCTAGTTTTCCCTGGCAATAGTGTTACATAAAAAATTGAAGTCCACAAAATGAGAAACTTCTTACATAGAAAGATGTGGTCTCGTAGAGTGAGTTTCATGGTCTTCCTTTTTCAAAATATTGGTGGAGGAAAGTGCCCGGAATAGGAAGCCCTAGTTTTTTTCCAGATTCTTCTACAGAATTAACTGATATTGTTTCTACTATATCTCTGAAGTTGTTTCTCCTCAAGGTCTAAAACTTTGTTCTGAGGTATCCTGGTATATCTTCGTTCCAACACCACAGGTTTGAGCATAATTGGATTACCTAAGTGGGACTGTTTCCGCATTTCACACACATGGGGGGGGACATGGGAGAAATCTTCAAGCCACTCGGTGCGTCCTTGGGGCAAGTCTCAAGTCAAGGCTGCCACCTTGTTCTTGATTCCTCCGTTTAGGCTCAACTCCTAGTGAAGCCAAGCAGGGTAGACCCTATTAAGTTACTAAGGCTAATTACTTTAGTATGATGGTATTAAATTATTTAAGTTTCTTAGGAGTTTGAAATTAACAATTGAGAACCACATATAACAAGATGAAAAATAAACACAAGTAAGCACAATGATGACACACAATATATATATCGAAAGAAGTAAACAAATAACCAGTGCCTTAAAATGAAGTCGCAAAATGATTAAATGTGCTTGCATGTGCTTGGAGTGAATGTTTTGCAATTGTCTCTTGGTACATTTTAAGTTAATATGAAAAATGAGTGGATTAAATTAGGCGAGGGGGGACTCTAGATATACTCGAGGGGTAATTGGAGTATGTCCAAAAATAAAACCTTCACGGCTACCCACAAGGTGTTTGTGGGTTGGATGGAGACTCGAAGACTTTGTTCATAATACACCTGTTAGGGTGTAACAGAGATCAACACCTCGAGGTCACTTTCCAGTTGTTCGCACTCCTTTGGGTATTTTGTCACCGCTTATGGTTTGTTCGAGGCATTGGATTTTCGCCTAATGGTGGTTAATTGGGGAAAGTGAAACCTAATTAATCTAGTCACTCATGTTTCTTTTGATGCATATTGATTGATCGGACGAACCACAGCCAAAACGCAGAGCATACACATCAGAGTCTTTGTACTTTTTAGTAAATTTTAATCGATGTGTTTTTATTAGAAATAAAACCCTCTAGGAACCTCCTTCGGTCCAAGTGGACCTCAATCAGGGAATCAAGGAGGGGGTTGATTTTAATTGATTGCTTGCAAAAATTAATAGTCAATACTGAAGCAGTAAAAATAAAACAAACCACATGTTCTCTAATTAAATCTACCACGATCCTCTTTCACCTTTCGGTTCAATCAGGATTCGTGGGGTAAGTATTAAAGTTACTTTGACTTATAATATGGAATATATGATGAAAGTAATCAAAGTACACTATTTTCCATAAATAAAACTAATCCAGAGCAACAAATAGGAAAAATGCAAAAAAGGAAAAAAGGATGTGAATCCCCCCAGGGGGATGTGGAATGGGCTCGAAAGAGCCTATTCGAAATTATTTTTTATTACCAGTGGTTACAATATCAGAAAACTGATATAATTCCTCTTGGATCTTATACAGAACAAACGCAAGAGCTTACAAAGTGCAAAAATTAAAGATTTCGGAAAATAGGGAGACACCTAGGGGGTTTCGGATGGCCCAAAAGTCACTTTTCGAACAACACCTCCTCCTCTTTCTATTATACCTACTAAAAAAAGCAATATTATTAAACTTAAATATGCCCAAAAGCACTTTGAAAGTACCTTTGGGTCAACACACTTTTAACCGAAAACAACTAAGTTAAAACAAGTTAAAAAAAGGTGAAAAAAGGAACCAAGGAAAGCAAGCCTTCCTTGGGATCTTGGCTTGCCTTTAGGGAAGCCAATATGATGTGCATTGATTTCTGGATTTATCTTTTAAATTATGAAAGAGAAATCTAATGCATGCAAGCTACAAGTTTTCTTTAAAATGCCACACAAAAAAGACGATTTCCCTAAAGCTAGATCTAGAATGCTTATGGAACATTTTTTAAGAACAAGATCTAGATTATGAGCTTTAAGAAGATAGATCTATGTTAAATTTCACTCTAAGATGATATATCTAAACAAATCAAAGCTATGAACCAAGTAACCAAGTAGATTTTAAATTTTAAGAGGAGAAAGAGAAGAAGGCAAGCTTGTAGCCGTGAAGATCAACTGGAGAGGTCTCGATGGAAGTAGTTGGACTATGTAGCATGAAAAAGTGAAGATGATGAGGAAAAAACTTGTTCAATACTTTCTCCACGGAAACCTGTAACTAGCACACATAACACTTGCAAAGAGATTTGTGAGATCCAATGATATGCATACAAAAATACTAGAGCAGCATTATAATAAACTTATTGAAAATACTAGATCTTGATCTTTACATACATATGAACAATAGAATCTAGAAATAAAATTATTTAAAGACTCTTTCCTTTCAATTGGGAGCAATTCTGACAAGGTTAAATTCACAAATCAAACAAGAATAAAAATGCAACAAATACAGGTTACCTCAAGCATAAGCAACAATATTCATCCAACTCAATGCCTTACACCATCTAGCCTCCAAAGCTTTTCTTTATTCACAATGAAAACTATAGCAACATTACAATAGAAACAACTCTTTAATCCAACTCTAGCTAGCTTGTAAAGGAGGAAATTGTGTTTTATTTATAGCAAAAACTGAAACCCTAGCCCATGAGGAGTCAAGCTGACCTTGATATGAGTCTAACTGAGTCTGATCTGAGTCTAACTGAGTGTAACTGATAATCGGAGTACTGATTGGACTGACACATCAACCGGTTAACTAAAACATCAACCAAACCACATCCAGATGAGCCCACACGTGTGGAGGAGAGAGAGAGGGAACAAATCCCAAGGATGCATGCTGTGGTGCACTCCCTCTTCAGCCCAGATCAACTCCTTCAATCAAGGCATAGTCAGCTCTAGTCAATCCAAATCCGATAAGACCGATTTCAGTCAAATTGGAGCAAATCCCACTAATTTAGGAATTTGGATTTTCTCCATTATTTAATTAATTTATCAATTAAAACAATCAATATTTGATTTTTAGGGTTTTCTGACCTGGGTGATGGGAAAATCACTCAAAACTTAGGAAAAGTGGGTTTATGGGTTTATTGGGTGCTCTGAGTCAGAAAATGAGCACCCCCATGACTGAAACTGATTTCTAAGCCCACTTTTATTACAAAACCAATTTTTCCATTTAGACTATCAAAAAATAGCCTACGTTTTGGAAAAATTAAACTTTAAAAAAACTTAAAAAATAAAAAAAACAAAAAAAACCTAGGGGGACTTAGACATGTTCATATGACTCGACCATAATGCCTAGCATGTTTATACATTGGCACACAGACTCTAATAACCTTAATATGCCTAAATGTCAATCCGACCACCCCAACTTTGGAGGAGTTTGGTGAAAAACTCAGAAATTATCAATCATTTATTCAACAACCAATAAGAACCAAGGGAAAAAACACCCTGGGATGATCGAATTGACAAGTAAGTCTGGGAGACCGAGTCTTTTACAGACACTACCATGCTAGAAGATTTTATTACAACTCCCCTACGGGGTATGAACATGTGATATAGTACAACAAGCACTTCCCAAAAGAAATTTTGAAAGTCTTCTGAAGTCCGAACAAATCATCTTTGTCCGGTTCACCATGCTCACTTGATAAAAAACCACTAAGTACAACTTAGGTGGTAACATCTGGCTCCATCTAGGGACACATGCTCTGACTAATCTTCTAATCAAAGAAGAGGATGTGAGAACTACAGAATCTCTTGGTCCTACATAGCAATTAAAGATTGTTAGTAACATGTATATAAAAGAAACCAACTGTAAAAGCAAATTAATGTACATAATTAGTCTATGATGTACAAAAAAGAAATATTTTACAAGACTAATATATGAAAGAAAAATTTCAAGGTTAGTATCATTGTACAAAACATCTATAATACAACAATATGATACATGAAATTTAAAAATACATGCAGGGCAAGGTTTAGAAATTGGCCCTAAAACCACCGATGCCAATAAAGTCATCAAACTGTCTCAGCGAAGAACATCTTGAGGAGAAATCCATTCAGTGGTAGGCTTAACATTTCTCCTTCTAGGTCATTTAGATAGAAAGAATTTGTTCCTGGTACTTCATCAATGATATATGGCCCCAACCAAAAGCTGTCGAGCTTTCTGTGTTTCCCAGGTTTCTCTTGCTATTTGTCCCAATGCAAGACTATGTCACCTACTTGAAAGGATCCAGGCTAGGTAGATCTATCAAAGGTTCTCTTGACTTTGTCTGAATTTATGCTACTTTGGTCAAGGGAATTTCTTCTCCTCTCATCTAACTCGATCAACTAGTTGATGTTGTTCTGAATGGCATCCTGATCTGAGCTAAAGATCCGGAGAATCTGATACATTGGAAGCTTTAAGTGGATAGGTAAGTTTATGTCTAGGCCATAGACAAGTTCAAAAGAGATCCTTTCGGTTTAACTTTTCTTTGTGATTCTATAGGCCCATAATGCAAACTTGATCTTGCTATCCCAAGCCTTTTTATTATCACCCATAGTTTTCTTGGTTGTGGTCATTAAGTTTTTATTAATTGACTCAGCTAGACCATTTCCTTGGGGATAATAATTGGATGAATGGGATAGGACAATGCCATACTTGAAACAAAAGGATGACATCTCAGAGGAAACAAAGCACGGGCCATTATCTGTGATGATTCTGGCTGGCACACCGAATCTTGTGATAATCTTATCTTCTAAGAAATCCATAACTACATCATCGGTTTCCTTCTTGGTGGGTATCGCCTCTACCCACTTAGTGAAATAATCTGTGGTAGTGAGTATCCAAGAATAACCATTGCTCGATTTATCCTTGAACTTACTGATGAAATCAAGCCCCCACTGGTGGAAAGGGGATTGGATTACTATTGGGTTTAAAGGCAAGGATTTCATTTGTTGCTTTCCAATGAACAACTGAAATTGGGGACAACCTCTGACAGACTTGTGCACATCTGAAAAGAGGTTTAGACAATAGTATCCTGCTCTAAGGATTTTATGGGTGATTGTTCTTGCTGCAAAATGTCCACCACAAAATCTTGCATGGAACTCAACCATGAGTTTTTTGGACTCAGGTTCATCGACACATCTAAGTATTAAACCATCGAGGTTTCTCCAACCCAAACCATCTTTTTTTAAACAATACTTAGTTGCTTTTAACCTTAATTCTCTTCTTTTATGGCCAAGTAGGTGATTAAGGCATGTAAGGTTACGGAGGAAAAAGATGATGTCGGTATACCAAGGGTGTTGCTCTAATCTTTGAAGCTCATTTAATACACTTTGTTTTGGATCACTATTCTGGCAGATTATTCCTAAGTATTTTTCATTTCCTTGGGTCAACATATTTGCAAGACCTTGTCCCTTAATTAACTTAGTAGGTTTTATCTCTAAATCATATTCTTGAATCTTTGAAACCCACTTACCCCTGATTCCTAGACAATATTGTTGAGACATGATATCCATGAAAGCTGCATGGGGTACATACCCAATGATTTTGGAGTATCCTACATAAGTTCTGAAATGTTTAAGGGACTTGACAAGAGCATAATCTTGTTTCTCCATGGTGGTATACTTCAACTCTAAATGTTGCAAGGCTCTACTCATAAAGGCTATAGGTTTCTCTTGTCCCTCCTTATTCGTTTGAAGCAAAACACCAGCAATAGTGTCCTCTGAGGCAAAGGAAAATATCTGAAATTCCTTGGAATAATCTGGACTGATCAAGACTGGGGACTTGGATATGGCATCTTTGGTAGACTTGAAAGCATCTTTCCCTACGTCCTTCCACTCAAATTTAGCATCTTTCTTTAACAATTTTTGTAGAGGCTTCATTAGTTCTGCTAAATTTGGGATGAATCTCCTTATGAAATTAATCTGATCATTGAAAGACTAGAGAGATTTAAGATTCTGAAGCAAGGGGACTTTCTTAATTGCTTCAACTCGCTTGGGATCAACTTTGACACCATCCTTAGAAATGATGTGTCCCAACAACTTGCCTTCATCAACCCCAAAGATTGACTTGGCAGGGTTTAAGGAAATACCATATTTTCGTCATCTTATGAAAACCTACCTAAGATGACTTATGTGGTCAGATCTTTCTTTTGAGAAAACAATTAAGTCATCTTGATATATTTTGATTATTTTTCCTATAAGTTCTCTGAAGCCAAAATACATGGCTCTTTGGAAGGTGGCACCAACATTTAATAAGCCAAAAGGCATTCTTAAAAAATTATAGGTGCCCCAAGGTGTGGTGAATGTAGTTTTATGTTGATCCTCTTTATTTACCAACACTTGGTTATAACCGGAAAAGCCATCCAACATGGACATCATTCCTGATCCCATTACTCTTTGAAGCAATGTTTCCATGTCAGGCAATGGGTGATTATCTTCAAGGCATGATGTATTCATATTTCTGAAATCTACACATATTCTAATTGACCCATTCGTCTTTTTGACAACAACTAAGTTGGAGCACCATGATGAATGTCTTGTAGGTTCTATGATCCCTACTGCTAACATCTTCTAAATCTCCTTCTGCATAATGGGGGCCAACTTAGGATTTATTCGCCTAAGTTTTTGTTGGAAAGGATTGACCTCCTTAGCCTCTTCCGTGAGGGGAATAGTGTGTTGAAACACATCTTCCCGATAGGCTTTAAGCTCATCATAACTAAAGGCCAACACATCTCTATATTCTTTGATTAAGTTAATAAAATTGTTCCTTTCCTTTTTTGAAGTACCTTTTCCATTTTTTATTAACTTGGGGTCATTATCTGTTCCTATGTTTATTTCCAAATAATCCCCAATTTTTATTGCTTCTTTTTTATTATGACGATCCTGTCGATCAAACAGATTTTCAAAATACAGAAGGCTACTCGGGATCTGATTCCTTTCATTATCTTGCATTCCTGGTACTCTTTACCCTCCTTCTGATAACTGATCTTGAAACCTTCAAACTCTTGGACATTATGGATGAATCTCAAGAGTTTCTCATCATCTTTAAACACCTGCCAGTGATCTACATTATCTAGAATTGAAGGTCTGAAATTTATTTCCATTTTTCCATTCCCATTAATCATTTAATCTGAAGGCTGGAGGGTGGTGCTGCTACCGCCAACTTGTCTACTAACCCATTCATTTCCCTAGGGATATTTTGAATGTTAAGTGCATCAAACCATTCCATGGTGACCCATATGGCATTTCTATACTTAGTCTGTCATTTTTTCACTGATACTGATTCTTAATCTAGAGGACAACTAAGTATGAATCACCTTTTATGTTCAACATCTTTATCCCAATGTCTTTAGAGGATTCTAACCCTAGAAGAAATGCTCCATACTCAGCTACATTGTTTGATGCTTCAAACTCTAACCTAAAAGCAAAGTTGTAGACTTTATTTGAAGGAGAGATGATCACCATGCCCGCACCCTTTCCGGCTTTGGAATAAGCCCCATCAAAGTACATTTGCCAAACCTCATCTATCTTTTCATCTTTTATGTTTTCCTTAATAGGGGCCATGAAATTTGACAAGATAGCATAGTTTCCAAATTTATCAGTGCAATGTACAAAATCATTTTCAGGATCTTTAGGGTTTTCTACATGCCGTTCCCTTAGCTTCTCTCTATGGAGTATCACCCTAGTGTTTTTTGACGCAGGTTTAGTAGCATATGTCCAATCCATTTGAATGTACCCACCAAGAGTTGCCGCCCACTTTTTGGATAGAAACATACCCCAATTATCTGGCACATCAATCACTACCACATCCATCGACATGTCAATGTCAGGATACGTGGCAAACTTAACATGTAGATTTAAGATTATCCCTACCAATTCAACTTCTCTTGCATCCACTGCACAAACATTGTGGTAGGGTTGGGTGATCCTTATATTTAGTTGTTCCATTACTTTTCTTGTCATGACATTTGATGAAGCACCTGAATCTAACATGCAATTATGAAGGAGAAGGTTATCAACTAAGAGAGAGACATAAAAAGGTGGGTGGTCTTCTCTTTTTGGATCAACACTGTTGAGGACAATAGGCATATCCATAGGTTCAATATTTTTGGCTTCAAATATAACATTATTATTAGGGAGAGGATCCTCTTTGACAACATCATGAGTTTTATTTTGACTATCCTCTAAGGCTTTTAACAACTTTTCTTTTTGACCAGGAATTTTAAGGATATCAGTTGCATAAGCAGAAACATTAACACTACTTAACCATTCTCCCATCTCAATCTTTGATTCTGGGATAACAGGGGGATCTAGGAGAGGAGGATTGGTTACCTTAGTTTTGTACTATTTAGCTGGTGAAGACTTCTCCTTTCTTTGATAAACTGCACCCTTGAATCTAGCCTTCTTCATTTCCTGAATTTTTTCTGGAGTAGGCATTTCACCATAGAACTTGGAAAGGAGGTCCTTCTCATAACTGTAATATGTGGCTTGCTTCCAATGCTGGTTTGACAAAGGCTAGGCCTGGCCTACCATGTATACATGATCAGGCTTGCTTGAAGTTGTTTCCTGGCTACTGACCTCAGGAAGTCCATGTTCCATGACTTTATTTGCAACATAACAAGTGCTTTCTTGGTGGAATTGTTCACAACATCTACACCATTGAAGTACTTCTTCTAACATGTTAGCCGAGTCTAACTGGTTTGGAATCCTAGGCACTTACTGAGGGGCTTTCTTCTGATACATCTGGTTTTGCTTGGGCCAAAAGTTCCTAGGTCCATTATTCCTTTCCATTGTGATCAATCTATTCTGCATGTGATTCAATTGTGCAGCATGATTGGCCATTTGTTGGTTTTGACTAGTAACCAAGTTTTTTATCATGTCCACCACCTTTTTCATGGGATCTTTAGAAGTTCCCTTTTCTTCTGATTCAACAGCTTTACCCTTGGTCTCTTTGTTGTAGGAAGTGTTTCCCCTAGTGTAACCTGGAATGTTGGACTTGCTTGAAGATTGCATATTCTTTTCTATTTTCTCGGCCAATTCCTGGGCAGTTTTTAGATCAGCCAGTTCTTTATCTCTCAACTGGTACCATAAGTCACTGGTGAAGGATTCAATGTAGGATATGAGGATAGAGGCATATTTTGGCTTGATGTCTCTAAGAAGGTCTGCAACCACACAACTGAATTTAGTGTTAAATTCATCCATGGTTTCATTCTCCATCTTCTTTATGCTATGAAGGGCAGCAAGTAGATGTCTTGGTTCCTTCTTTTCTCCCCATTTCTTCCTAAAACCATCTTGGAATTCACTAAGAGTTTTATATGAATCATCATCTAGGTCAAGGTACCATTCTCCAACATCATATTCTAAGGATAAAGAAAAGATCTTCATTTTGACATCATCATGGTCATGGGCAGCATCATTGCAATAACTGACCAGGTGCTTTTCAAACTTTTGAAGGTGAGACTTGGTAGTGATGGCATTATTGTCCTGAAATATGGGGAGATTCTTGATAGCATCATTTGGAATGGCATGGGGTGCACCTGATATCTGAGAAAATTCAAGCGGTTTGAAGAATTCCGTCATTTCTTGAGATTGGTGAATATGACTCTCTATAAATATGCGATGGATATCTGAGAGGGATTGGTCTCCTAAATATTCAAGGTTTCTACGAGAAGTCTTTCTATTCAATATTTCTCTAATAAACCTTTCGGGATCATGGAGAGGATTGAATAATTGCTAGTAGTTTCTTCGGGTAAAAATTCTTAGAGGGATGTTAGACAGTGGAGTCGCTAGATGGATCAAGTTTTAATTTTTATGTTTTTTAAAGACAAGATCAATCAATTTTTTTTATCTTTTTAGTTGTTTGGAAAAACATTAAGCTAAGTTGTACTCTGGAATAAAAATATTTATCCCCGGAAACAACACCAAAAAAGTGTTGCCGCCTTTCACACACCTGGGGGGGACGTGGAAAAAATATTCAAGCCGCTTGGTGTGTCCTTGGGGGAAAGTCTCGAGTCAAGGCTATCGCCTTGTTCTTGACTCATCCGTTTAGGCTCAACTACTAGCGAAGCCAAGGGAGTAGACCCTATTAAGTTACTAAGGATAATTACTTTAGTATGATGGTATTAAATTGAATAAGTTTCTTAAGAGTTTGAAATTAACAATTGAGAATCAAAGATAACAAGATGAAAAATAAACACAAGTAAGAACAATGCTGACACACAATATATATATTGAAAGAAGTAAACAAATAACCAGTGTCTCAAAATTGAGTCGCAAAATGATTAAATGTGTTTGCATGTGCTTGGAGTGAATGTTTTGCAATTGTCTCTTAGTATGTTTTAAGTTAATATGAAAAATGAGTGGATTAAATTAGGCGAGGGGGGACTTCAGATATACCCGAGGGGTACTTGGAGTATGTCCAAAAATAAAACCTTCATGGCTACTCGCAATATGTTTGTGGTTTGGATGGAGTCTTAGAAACTATGTTTATAATACACCTATTAAGGTGTAACAGAGATCAATGCCTCAAGGTCACTTTCCAGTTGTTCCCACTCCTTTGGGTATTTTTCCACCGCTTATGATTTGTTCGAGGTGTTGGATTTTCTCTTCATGGTGGTTAATTGGGGAAATTGAAACCTAATTAATCTAGTCACTCACGTTGCTTTTGATGCAACTTGACTAATCAGACGAACCACAACCAAACCATAGAGCATACACATCGAAGTCTTTGTAATTTTTAGTAAATTTTAATCGATGTGTTTTTATTAGAAAGAAAACCCTCCAGGAATTTCTTTCGGTCCAAGTGAACCTAAATCGAGGAATCAAGGAGGGGATTGATTTTAATTGATTGCTTGCAAAAATTAACTGTGAATAATGAAGCAGCAAAAATAAAACAAACCACAGGTGCTCTAATTAAATCTACCACGATCCTCTTTCACCTTTCGGTTCAATCGGGATTCGTGGGGTAAGTATTAAAGTTACTTTGAATTTATAATATGGAATATATGATGAAAGTAATCAAATTACACTATTTTTCATAAATAAAACTAATTTAGAGCAAAAAATAGGAAAATTCAAAAAAGGAAAAAAGGACTCGAATCCCCCCAGGGGGATGGGGAATGGGCTCGAAAGATCCTATTCGAAATTATTTTTTATTAACAGAGGTTACAATATCATAAAACTGATATAATGCCTCTTTTTTCTTATATAGAACGAACCCAAGAGCTTACAAAGTGCAAAAATTAAAGATTTCAGAAAATGGGGAGACCCTTGGGGGTTCTGGATGGCCCAAAAGTCACTTTTCGGACACCACCTCCTCCTCTTTCTGTTATAAATTCTAAAAAACAACAAGATTATTAAACTTAAATATGCCCAAAATCACTTTGAAAGTACCTTTGGGTCAACACACTTTTAACCAAAAACAACTAAGTTAAAACTAGTTAAAAAAAAGGTGAAAAAAGGAACCAATGAAAGAAAGCCTTCCTTGGGATCTTGGATTGCCTTCTGGGAAGCCAATATGATGTGCACTGATTACTGGATTTATATTTTAAATTACGAAAGATAAATCTAATGCATTCAAGCTACAAATTTTCTTTAAAATGCCACACAAAAAAGACGATTTCCCTAAAGCTAGATCTAGAATGCTTATAAAACATTTTTTAAGAACAAGATCTAGATTATGAGATTTAAGAAGATAGATATATGTTAAATTTCACTCTAATATAATAGATATAAACAAGTCAAATCTATGAACCAAGTAACCAAGTATATTTTAAATTTTAAGAGGAGAAAGAGAAGAAGGCAAGCTTGTAGCCATGAAGATCAACCGGAGAGCTCCCAATGGAAGCAGTTGGACTATGTAGCATGAAAAAGTGCAGATGATGAGGAAAAAAAAATTCAAGACCTTCTCCATGGAAACCTATAACTAGCACACATAACACTTGCAAAGAGATTTGTGAGATCCAATGATATACAGACAAAAAGACTAGAGCAGCATGATAATAAACTTATTGCAAATGCTAGATCTTGATCTTTACATACATATGAACAATATAATATAGAAGAAAACTTATTTAAAGACTCTTTCCTTTCGATTGGGAGAAATCCTGATAAGGTTAGATTCACAAATCAAACAAGAATAAAAATGCACCAAATACAGGTTACCTCAAGCATGAGCAACAATATTCATCCAACTGAATGCCTTACACCATTTAGCCTCCAAATATTTTCTTTATTCACAATGAAAAATATAGAAACATGACAATAGAAACAACTCTTCAATCCAACTCTAACTAGCTTGGAAAGGAGGAAATTGTGCTTTATTTATAGCAAAAACTGAAACCCTATCCCAGAGGGGGCACAATTCCCAAGGAAAGAGGGACTGCAGCTTCATGAGGAATCAAGCTGAGCTTGATCTGAGTCTAACTTAGTGTAACTGACAATCAGAGTGCTGATCGGACTGACACATCAACTAGTTAACTGAATCATCAACCAAACCAAATCTAGATGAGCCCACACGTGTGGAGGAGAGAGAGAAGGTGCAAATCCCAAGGATGCATGCTATGGTGTACTCCCTCTTCAACCCAGATCAACTCCTTTAATCAAGGCATAGTCAGCTCTATTCAATCCAAAGCCGATGAGACTGATTTCAGTCAAATTGGAGCAAATCCCACTAATTTAGGAATTTGGATTTTCTCCATTATTTA
Source organism: Pseudotsuga menziesii (assembly GCA_001517045.1). Classification (NCBI taxonomy): domain Eukaryota; kingdom Viridiplantae; phylum Streptophyta; class Pinopsida; order Pinales; family Pinaceae; genus Pseudotsuga; species Pseudotsuga menziesii. The sequence goes on along the minus strand of LPNX010385084.1, from coordinate 118,702 downwards.
ATTAATTTATCAACTAAAATAATCAATATTTGATTTTTAGGGTTTTCTGACCTGAGTAATGGGAAAATCACTCAAAACTTAGGAAAAGTGGGTTTATGGGTTTACCGGGTGCTCTGAGTTAGAAAATGAGCACCCCCGTGACTGGAACTGATTGATGAGCCCACTTTTATTAGAAACCCAATTTTTCCAGTTAGACTATCAAAAAATAGCCTATGTTTTGGAAAAATTAAAACTTTAAAAAAAATTTTAAAAAAAAATTAAAACCTAGGGGGACTTAGACATGTTCATATGACTCGACCATAATGCCTAACATGTTTATACATTGACACACAGACTCTAATAACCTTAATAGGCTTAAATTTCAATCTGACCACCCCAACTTTGGAGGAGTTTGACGAAAAACTCAGAAATTATCAGTCGTTTATTCAACAACCAATAATAACCAAGGGAGAAAAAACCATGGGATGATCGAATTGACAAGTAAGTCTAGGAGACTGAGTCTTTTACAGACACTACCATGCTAGAACATTTTATTACAACTCCCCTATGGGGTATGAACATGTGATATAGTACAACAAGCACTTCCCAGAAACAATTATGAAGGTCTTCTGAAGTCCGAACAAATCATCTTTGTCTGTTTCTCCAAGCTCACTTGATAAAAAAACACTAAGTACAACTTAGGTGGTAACATGGACCTATGCAAAGTTTCCCAAGGTGACATATTTCAGGACTATTCACCATAGTGAACTTGGATGGACTGTCATGTGTCAGTGTTTCACCTTCATGGTATGAAACTTTGACCATAGAAATTATAGTCATTTTCCTATATGAAACATCTTGCAAAATTTTATTTGGACCTTCATATCCCGAGATATATCAATTCTCCCTAGGTTACCTATTTAAGGTTGAATTCTGGGAGTGGCTGGAACCCTGATTTGGAGGAATCATATCTCCTAAATTATAGTGAATATGGGGTTGAAACTCCGACATAAGGTACGAAAAATATTTTGTCTTTGGAATATAAAGGTTTCAGCTCTTGATCCTTCTCCAATCTTGATTTATAGAGAAAATCCCAAGATGACTATATTTTTCCTTCTAGGGTTTTTCGGGCATGAAACCCTAATCTCCAGTAGTTGTAGTTGTAGCAGTGTTTCGGCTGCAAAAAGAATTCTTTCAGGGTGTATATGATACCATGTTATATTTTTAATGGTTATAAAATATATAAGAACATTTAGCATCATAATATCATAACCATAAGAAAAGGACCACTCAAAGAAAGACAAGCAAAACCACACAAAAGAATACAAATATTTATCCTGGGAAACCCTCATGGGGGAGAAAACCCAACTAAACTTCCTCTCTATAGAATTCGGCCTAGTACACTGCAAAACCCCAGCAACAATAATAGTTTCTCCTATTCCATAGTATACTTTTTCTCTTTCTCTCCAATGCAATGCTTGAGTGTAAGGTGTGTAAGAATAAGAGAGGTGCCTCACCTATTTATATTCATTAGGTGAGTGACTCAACCAACTAACTAGGTATTGTAATCTCATAGATCACAGAGGGTTACCAATAATACACATTGAATCATACAGACATAACAGACACAAGATTCAAGAACATAGATATGGAATAATAGATTATATTATAGCATGAGGGTCCATGCATACACAGAACTAAACCAAGTTCTCATCTGGCTCAACATCCTAATATATATGATTTACAAATAGTTACATATAGCTACCTGTTGGTTCGGTCAACTGACACGACCTTACGTGGCTGACCTAATCCCTAATTAGTTGGCTATTTGACTAGTCGACTCACTGACTAGCTCCTCCAACATCTCCCCTAGGAACAAAATCTTTCTTCGTCTCGAAGAAATGGGGAAGGTACTTCAATAACGTGTTGTATTAGGTAGTTGTCTCTGGTATTGTTTGTCTTCATGGACTGTATAGTCGGATGGTTGGTCGTTTCTGCACGCATATTTCCACAATTGCTTCTACTGTAATGTCCAATTGATTTTGAAACTCTGCCCTGTTCTGTAATACTTTCTGGATGCTGATGGTCAATGTTGTGATGCTTGATAAGGTCGACATATTCTCCTAGATGGAAAGGTCTACTATGCTTTCCTTGTTGGGTCCCATGAATTGATATTTTTCTTCAGTTGTTTCCAGTAGTCTTTTCATCTGTGGGCAGATGGTATCCAGTTTATTCAGGCTTGGGAGTGCCTACTGTACTCATTGGTGTGCTTGTTTTTTTTATTTTCTATAGTTTAGCTGTCTCCAATATATTTTGATCTTGTATATGTTTTCTCAGTGCTTCCTTGGTGCCTTTTCTTCTTTCCAACACTTGAATTTGTTCTCGAGTTTGTTGGGTTTGCTGAAATACTTGCCCATAATAAGTGGGCCAATCACAAAGTACTTTTTCTGTGATGACATATTCTTCCATTTGGTCTTGCAACACTTTGTGAGCCTCCGAGAATGCTGTCTACTGCTTCCTTAACAATCTGGATGTCTCATCTTTTTGGTCCTCTTTTGTATTTAGAAGATGTGATTGTAGGGTCGACACCATGCTTTTAAATAGTTGATATGCCTTTTCAAGCGGTTTGTCGGTGTTGGCCTCTAGAGGTCCCGGTATTAATGTTTGAACTAATTTTTTGTGTTTTGATAGGAACTTGACTTGTTCATTTTTACTGCTGTCGAGTTGCTGTCGCAGGATCTGGCTTCTTTTTTTTGCCTCAGTGGCCAGAGTTTCTAAGATTTTTCCCAACTCTCTGTCTCTTAGTTTTGTTGCATCGATTGCAGTAGTCGATCCAAGTTGGCTAGTGTGGACCATTGTCGACTGTGATTCTTTGTGGTGCTCCTTCTTCTTTTTGTCTCTTTTTCTCTTGTGCTTATGTTGTTCTGTCTGCTATTGTGCCTATGCATCTGCAAGTGGTGGATTCTCCTGTGGTTGGTTTTCTGGTCGTTGATCTTCAGTAGTCAGTGGAATTTCTGGTTGACTTTCTTGGTCGGAACCTGTAGCTTGGTGTGTGCCTAGAGGTTTTGACACAGATGGTTCAAGGTTTGGTAAAGGTTGTGGATTGGGAAGTGGTGGTGGAGATGGTGAATGGAAGGGTATATTTGGTGTAGTGGGGATATTGTCAATCGATGTTGGGTCCTCGACTTCTGGTGGTGAATCATCTGGGTCATCAAAGAATAGGTCGTTGATCACCCGGTTGATATCTTATAGGTTATCTTCCTCCACATCTCTTGTTGGTTCATTGGCTAATGGAGGGTGTGGGATGTCGAAAGGGATAATGGATGAGGTGTGACTTGCGAAAATTTGAGATGTCTTCTCGAGATTCCTCAAGAATGTCGACTTGATAATTCCCACAGATCTTGGTTTCTAGGGTATTTGGCCAATTTGTTGAGAGAGGATCTTCCTTGATGCACTAGCTTCAATCAGTGGAAATTTGGTGGTAATCTTCTAGATAGAGGTGAGTAGTTCAAGTAATTTTTCAATGTATGCCTGGAAATTGCCATCCTGGTTGAACCATTCTTTTAGTGTCTTCGACGTAGCATTCTCATAAATGTCGAATGGGCTTATGGTGGGTATATATGGGTTGTATTCCTATGTAATCTGGGTTGGAGATGGGGGTGGAGGTGTAGAAACTAAATCAACAAGGTTTTCATCCATTGACGTTGTTGTAATTTTTACCTTTTTCGGTCATCCTTGCTTGTCTCTGGCTTCGACGAATCATCTGAATTGTGTTTCGACCAAAATTTCATTTTCTGTTGTGTCTTCTATGATGTCGATAGTAGTCGCCAATAGTTATTCTTCATCTTCTGACTCTGAAAGGATAAGCTTGTGCTTCCCTTTCCCCTTTTCCTGAAGTGCCTTCCTCTTCCTCGAGCACACTACTTCCTTTGTTATTTTCCTTAAGTTTTCTTTTGTCATAGCGTATTTCGGATCATCTGATTCGATGTCTTCTTTCGATTCTTCCCCTCTTCCCTATTGGTTGGTTGAACTAATATTTTTCTAGGTTGGTTTAGTTACCTGCTGCTCAGTTGGTATACTTCCCCTTTGGGTTGGTGGTGTTATGATTGTTATTTATAGTCTGTTGGTGTCTTCTGCCGGTATATCGTCCGAACTAAAGGTACTGATATGTAATCAGAGTTCGTAGTCCTCCTCTTTTTCTTGGTCTGTCAATGGTTCTTCAATTGTTGGATTTATTTCTTGGCTTTTGCTGGTATTGATAAATTTGTACCGGATTGTCGAGTTAGCTCGCGGAAGATCTCTTTGACTGTTGAGTAATAGTCGAGAGGTATTGCTGTTGCTTTTTCTACCTACATGTACCATAATACTGTGTGTTCTAGCTCGAGTTGAATATGAGTTGTTTTCGGTAGACTTCTTAGGATGTTCTGAGGAAGCCTCCATCTAGTCGTCTAGATTTTCAGGTTTTGGAACCAGTTTTCCAGCATTACTTTACCATTTTCCAATTCTTTCAGTGTTCCATTCTGTGAAAATGTCTTGAACCTACACATGTGGTACTTGTGTGGTTCCTGGAACAGCTTATCCCCAACAGGACACAAGTGGTACATTGCTATCCATAGAATCAGAGATGGGAAGCTTATAATCCCTGCCGACTCCTAGCATTTCTCATAGATACTTTTCATCATGTCGGCAACATGCTGAGCCCAATGGAAGATTTTTCTTGTAGTTTCTATTGTGTCGAATGCTTCTAGCATGTCCAACTTTAGATCACTCCCTCGACCTGTAGGAGTGAGTCCTGTTGCTATGATTTTGGCCTGTATCTGACTGATCATTAGCCCTTTCGAGTTCTTTCCTTTTGGTGTTCGAGTTAATCGTTATACCAGTCCTTCTTTTATACCAATACAGACAAGGTCACCTTGATTTCATAGACCAGTAAGTTTGTATATTACTTCTCCAGAATTTTCTACTAGTCGGTAGAAGTAAAATTTACCATTGTGATATCGACTAACGATAAATTTTACTGTTGTTTCTTTCGTTCCTCTAAAGCTTTCCATGAACGGTGTGTTCATGTAGGTCATGATGGTGCTGTAGCTGATTTTCTCTATTTCTGGTGTTATTTTTTTGTCCTCATAAGCCCACTCTTTGATTTCTGCCCAGGTTTTGGTCCACGAGGTTTCATGTACCTTGGCATTCTTGATATTTCTTAACCTTCTCATCAATGGGGTTTTAGCGGATTGCAGTTCTTTTTTTTTTGCAGCTGTGGCTCTGGTTTGCTTCGGGGCCATCTCACCGGTCTCTTGGTAGAATTTTCTTACAAGTTCTTGGCTCTCAAATTTCTGACTGCTGAATTGTTCTATCTCTTCAAAATACGGTAAGTGATCTTTTTTCTGGCCCGATATTTATAGGTGGAGCGGGTGACCTTTCTGTCGATGGATGTATTAATGGAAAAAGTGATCATCCAACATGGTCTCTAGATGTTGTGATAAGTGTGATTTGATTTTGGTGCTCCTTCTGTCCCTAGTCATGAAGGTGTGATTTGACCTTCGGGGTCATCGATTGATGTCGATCCTTTGAGCGCTTGATGGTGGTATGTCGATGGGTTTGGTTTGGTTGTCGGAGTGCTGGTTACTATATATTTCTAAGTTTCCTATCATCCTGGGTCATGGGTGTTGGTTTGTTGTTTTTTGGATTTTTAGATTTTTATAGTTTTGTTCTGGCAGTTATGGTCGTTATATATATGTCTCTTCTCTTTTTTTTTTGTTGAACTTGTTTTAATTTTTGTTCCATTTTAGTCGGGCACCATTAACAAGTTTCTGAAATATTATGCCTTGTAATGTCCTTAGTCGGACTGATCTGTTGGCATGAATCTCTTAGACAACGTAAGGCCCCATCCATTCTGTGTGTAACTTTTTGGGTTTCCCTTTTACTTGGCTGTTGTACTGTAAGGCGAGGTCCCCTACCGACAGATTTTTTTTTTGATATTACGATCATGCCAATCCTTTTGCTGCTATTTTTGGATTTCTTAATGTTGTAAAGCAAGCAGTTAGTGTTCTTCTAGCTTGCTTAATTGCATCAGTCGGTCTTTCCTACCTTTTTCGACATCGACATGTAAAATACATGCTATGATAGGTGTTTGTTGTCGAAAATATAGTGGAACAACTGCTTCTTGGCCATAGACTAGTCGGAACAGTGTTTGGTCGGTCAAATGCTTGTATGTTGTTCTGTAAGCCCATAGTACTGTAGGTATCTTTTCACCCCAATCATCTTTTTTGGTGTTGCATATTTTTGTTAAGCCCTTTGTTAATATTTTGTTAAATGCCTCTATTGCTCCATTCGAGTGAGGGTGATAAGCTGTACTACGTCGGTGGTCAATTTTGAACCGGTCTGTTAGTGCTTTGATGGTTTTTTTAATAAAATGTGAACCTTGGTCACTGATTAGGGTTATTGGGCATCCAAATCTAGTAATTATATTTTCGTAGATAAATTTAGCAGTTATCTCGCTGGAACATGTGTTGACAGGTTCTGCTTCTGCCCACTTGGTTACATATTCTACTGTGGTTATTATGTATCTTGCACCTGTTCTTTTTGCTGGTATTGGGAATGGTCCTATGAAGTCGATGATCCAAATTTAATGTCAAACTTGGGTTTATCGATATTAAGGGAATTTCTATACTATGTAGGGGTCGACCCAGTCGTTGACATTTGTCACATTGGCTAACAAACTTTTTACAATGCTTGTATAGTGTCGGCCACCATAGCCCTGATTGTTGGATTTTCTTGGCAGTTGTATCTGCTTGAAAATGTCCTCCCGCTAGTCCACAGTGTGCTTCATACATGATATTATCTATTTTGTGTTATAATACGCATCGTTTGAGGATGTCATCCAGACCCATTTTATATAAAAATCCATTTATGAGGCTATATGGTGCAGATTTCATAGCTAATATTTGTTTCTTTTTTGTGCTCATGCCCTCTGGTGCTTGACCATTTTCTAAGAATTGAGCTATTTCCTCTATTTCTGCTGGGACTGCTTCTATTTGAAATAAGTGTGCATCCGGTAGGTTGTCTTCGACTCCTGTTAGTTCCTCTCCCGTGTCGATTCATGACAAGTGGTTGGGCCCAACATTTAATTTTCTTGGTCTAACAACAACTTCAAATTTGAATTCTTGGAATAGTAGTAGACATCGACAAATTATCCCATGGTGTAAGGGTTTGTTTACAAGGTATTTCAATGCTTGGTGGTCGGTATAGAAGATGAAAGGGTTGGCTAGTAGGTAAAGTTGATACTTCTATAGTGCAAAAACCAGTCCTAATTCTTCTCTCTCTATTGTCGAATAGTTTCTTTCTGCCTTATTTAGTTTTATGTTGTTGTAAACTATGGGGTAATACATTATGTCGTCCTCTGGTTGTGTTAAGATCACTCCTATTGCTAGGCCTGATGCGTTGATATGTACGTGAAATTTGATCGACCAATTCGGGAACCTTAGTATGGGTGCCTTGACTAGCTTCATTTTTAGTGTTTCAAATGATATGTTACATTCATTTGTCCAGTCGAACTCCTGATATTATCTTAATAGTTCTTCCAATGGATAGGTCATATATGAGTAATATCTCATAAATTTCCTGTAATATCCTATATGACCAAGTAGTACCCTGACTTGTTTCGGGTTCATTGGTGGTTTCAAGTCGATGATAATCTTTATTTTTGCAAAGCTGACCTTGATGCCTTCTTTGCACACAATGTGTCCTAATAGTATCCCTATAGGAGTTAGGAATATGCATTTCCTTATGTTCAGAGATAGTTGTATTTGTCGGCATCGTTCCAACATGAGACTTAGCCATTTGCAGTGATCTTTTAGCATAGAGTATATCGTTCAATCATCAAAATACACTAGCATTGTTTTGTAGATATATTCTTGAAATGTTTTGACCACAATTCTTGAAAATACTGCAGGTGCATTTTTTAGACCAAAAGGCATAACTCTGTAGGAAAATGAGTTGAATTCACATACGAATGTTGTCTTTTTCTAGTCTTCTTTGGCTATTGGTAGTTGTTTGTAACCTGAGAATCTGTTTGTAAATGAGTAGCATTCATGTCCTGCAACTTCATTTAGGATTTCATCTACGTAGGGTGTTGGGAATGGGTCTGTTAAGGCATCTTTGTTTAATTCTCTGAAGTCGACACAGATCCTTAGCTTTGTCAGGTCGTGTTTATTTGGTTGTACAACCATTGGACTTTCCCATTCTGATTGGTCAATAGGGTAGATAATTCCTGCTACAAGCATATTATCAATCTCTTTCTTGACTATCTCTTTGTATTTATGAGCTAATTTGTATGGCCTCTTCTTTACAGGTCGGGCATCAGGTTTAATGTCGATCTTCATTTTAACCATTTCATGGACTAAACATTTGAGATCTTTGTAGCCTCTAGCGAATATATCCTATAATTATTTTAGTAAGTTTACTATTTCGGTTGTTTGTTCTTCACTCCAGTAATCGCCAATTTTTTCCATTTTTGGTTGATCATCATTTGATATGTCAAATTCTTTAGTTTTAAATTTGGCATCCAACCATTCTGGTGCTTCAGCTTCATTGATCAGTCATATCCCTTCTTTGAATTGCAAGAATGTAGCAGGAAAGTCTGCTGCAATCATTCGATTGGTATCTTCTTTGTTGGCTGTCTCAATTTTAAGTACTGTGCGAATTGGTTTTGTTGTTTCTAAATGGTATGATTTTCGTCGAAAGCTTTTCCCTTTCAGATTTTAGTTTTCCATTTGCAGTATTGTTGATTGTGGTATTGTATTGGTTTGTATGTTATCACATGTTATTGGTGGTCGATCATAATTTTGTGTTAGGGTGTTGTTCCCGGTTGGTTCTATAAATGCTTTCATTTGTTTTGTAGTTTCGACTAACTTTTCATTTTGTGGTATAAAGATGAATTCTTTGATAAATTTCTCTCTAAGTTCGTTCCATTGAAATGTTTTTCCCCGTGCTTCTTCCATTTTGTACCATTTGTTTGGTAAGTCGGATATTGTCAATGGAAACAGGTGTGGCCATGTTTGTTCATCTTTATATCCAAGTATTTTCCCCTCTCTTTCACATGTTCTTATGTGTTCCTCTAGGTCCTACCCCTAGATGAACATAGCTATTTTTGCTTGTTTGGTTAGCCTCTTTCCTTTGAATCTTTCTACAAAGTAAGTCGAAGCTTTTTTCCATGTCTGCAATCTTGATTGATGGGTATCCCACCATCGAGAAGCTTGTACTGTGAAGGTTTCTACTAAGCTTTGTAGTCGGCCATGTTCACCAATGTTTTTAGATACTTGTTCTATATGGATAACTAGTGATTCTCTTTCTTTATATCTTGGGACTTGTCTGATACTTACATTTGTTGGTTTTAAGGTAGGGTATTCCCTGCTTTTCTTTTTGAATATTTTTGGGATGATGGAAACTAAGAAATATTGTTCGACTGTTTTCTTCTGAACTGTCTGAATAGTCTAGCAACCTCTTGCTTATTTCTCATAGTTTTTGACTTCCCAATCATATAATTCTACATCTGAGTTGTATCTTACTGAATCTCGATTTCCTAAGTGAAGCCTGCCATAGACATTGGGTTCTATGTAGTATTTATTATTTAGTATTTGATATAGTTGTCGGATGTCGACTTCTTCATCAATAGGTTCTATCCAAGGTTCTCCTTGGGATGGGTGGATAGGTACTATGACTTTCTATCCATTCCCTTTTAGTTTTATCATTTCTTTATCTAAAGATATTGATGCTTTCATTTTTCTTCCCCATGGTCGACCTACTAAAGCTAGGAAGGAACTGGATCCTTCCTTAAGGTCAATAATTTCAAAGTCAACTTTGGTCTATATTCCTTTTATTATCGTATCGGCATTTCCCCAAACTCCAATAGGTTCAATCAAATCTTGGTCAGCTAATTTGAGGTATATTCCCGAGTCATATAGTCGAGGTCTACCCAACTTTTCCCAAGTGTTGCGAGTCATAATATTTACTTGTGAGTCAAGGTTGAGTACAACTTTTCGAACATGGTATCCTTCGATTTCTAGGTCGACAAGTGGGTCAGCATCACTTTTTTCCTTTTGGTTTAGACTGCATATGTTTTTTGTTTTTTTTCTATATTATTATTATGCTTCATATTATACAATAATTCAATGAATTGAGATACCACTTTATCATCTTGTACTAAACGTATTAATTTTTTAACTGTACTTTGTCGACTATCATCAACTTCTTCTTGTCTAGCAAATTCTTTAAATATATTCATTGTGTCATTATACAAGTGTTTTTGTTTAGCTGGGTTAGGATAATTGTTCTTTTCTGTTATTTTGCTTATGCGTGGATTATCACTCCCAATTTTTGTCCCTTGTCAAGTTACTATATGCAGGTTCTTCATATTGATTATATCATGTTTTTGAACGCATGATAATACATTAACATTTTTCTTTTTATTGATGTTATCAAGCATAGTAGGACAATCCTCTAATGAGTGATCGTCGACTCCACAGCTAGTACAATATGTTAAATCGGTTATGTCCTTGTATGGGAAGTCTGCATATCGATGACCTTTTTTATAGCATGTAAAACACTTCATGGGCCGACGTGTTTGATTGTCCCGATTCTTAGAGAATCGACCTCTACCTCCATATCCTCCACGACATTTTTCAAACTGGTGCTCACATCGACGGCCTTCCTATATTTGATTATTCAATTCATTTTTATCATTGCTTCGCTGGTTGTTATTGTTGTTCTATGCGACTGTGTTTGTATGGTAGACTGCTTGGTAGTTTTGTCAGTTCTTTAAATTTAAGTGGCAATTGGCCGTTGCATGGCTTTTTACTTCACAAATTGCACACCAAGATGTTTTTCCATTTTTCATGTTATATGGGCAATATTTCGTTGTATGTTCTCCATGTTCTTGGTAGATGTCGCAGAAGCACTTTGTCTGAACAAATTGAACATCCTGTCGACTTATGTACTGCGGACAGTTATCTTTAGTGTGTTCGGTCATTGAACATTTTGTACACCAGACATCCTGATTCTTGAGGTTCAGCTCTTTCAATGATTTATGCATGATTTCTAGATGTTCTTCTAGTCTAGTATCCATGAGATATGCTTGGAAATATTCATCCATCTCCACTTGTAGAGCTTTGGTAAGCGCATCTTTGTAACGTCCTCGAATCTCTGAGCAGTGAAGATGACGCTAATATACATCAAATATTTCGAACATCTAGCCCCATGAACATGGACATACATACAACACTGAAGCATGATACTTAAAACATAAAACATATTATGAAGTAGTAATCAGTCATATACATAGCGGAAGCAAAACAACATGCATTCATATATAATTCAGCATTCAACATGTACATCATCATTCATCAATGGTAAATATGATTGCAGACACAAGTTAGGAAAGAATACTTATCTTATAAAACACTTGTTCCGCAACCAGCTATGTCGCTGCAATGTTCCACCCAACCATAGGCCCGTGTGCTCCTTAATCTCTCAGCAATACTGCCACCCCCGAGTCGGGCATGATTCCCCAAGGGATAAGGAACTAGCAGGCTTACACATAGCCAAGGATAACAACACCACAAGGCTACATAGTTCAGCCAAGCCAACACAGTTGGGTTTATCAAGTGAACAACAGATCAGCCAAGCCAACAAAGCTGGGTTTATCAAGCCATCCAAGAGCTGGGAACGGATAAATGCTAAGCTAGTGAGCTCATTGACGAGCTAAGGAAACCTACACCAGAACCAGCCTGGCTTCTAGGACACCTACACACACCCAACACAAGGAAATCAGTCCTTTCTCTACAACGTAGTCCCTCAGACCCTGATCTCCCTTCCAGTGCTATTCAGGGGTTGTGGAGAAGAAATCCATCCCACTAGCTCTGTCTGTGTGGTTCCCAAACCACCAGGTTTATCAAGCACCTCAAGCCCTAATCACCACTCCAATGCAACACGAGGAAAAAACCACTACATACACGCAGCAAAAGAGTTATTCAAGCTTTAACAGGGGAAAACAACTCCCTGAATCATTCTTGGCCCTATTGTGGCCAAGACAATTCCACAACAACCTACAGCAGCCAAAACACAAGGGAAAAGTACAGTCCAACAATCATGGAAAATAATAGCCCACGAACAACCATGATCCCACAGCACACCATCCCCACTGCAGTAGCTAGAGAACTTAAACAGACCAAAAAATGGGAAAATAACAGACTCCCCATCTATACGTGAGGGAAAAAGATGCAGCCAACCCAAAACTGTGAATGAAATCATGACCACGATTCCACGGTGGAGTAATAGAGCATTACACAGTCTGACAATGTTGGAAAATACACAAACTCTTTGCGTGAATACGAGAAAGAATCGATCTGCAAGCCAACAGTCGGTGAGGAAGAGGAGAACGAACCCCCATTAATGAATTGTGACCCCCTTTTAACTCCGCTCAGCATGAGGGAAAATGTACAGACTCACGACCAGGATAGTGGAAAGACCATCCGCCACCCAAAGGCGCATCGTGGAGAGAGTGCAGGCATGAGCGTAGTGGTTTACCTACCAACAATTAGATTCCCCAACTAACAACATAATAACTAAGGTGGTGACACATGGATTCCCCCCCCCCCCCATGGCTCAAGGATTAACATTCCCCCTCCTTATCCTTAGCAAAATCATGCCCCTTCTCAATTTGGTTGCATAGAACATAGTTGGTTGGGTTATTTAATTAAAAATGCATAGTTACATGATGCCATAACTTAATATGTATGACGCATGTCCTGATATACCATCGGTGAAAATTTCAATCCGAAACATAACATAACCGAATCTATGGTGGGGCCTTTGCCTTTAGCTCTGCACCATGATTATTTACAATATATGTATCATGTATATTTAATGCAAACAGGGTCAAAACCGGGGTGTTACATTTCCATCCCCCTTCAATAGTACTGTCCTTAGTGATTTACAAAATTTGAACAAAATGCTACACTGGTACCGCCTCAATGTTATGCAGAATTGAACAAAAATGGATGTGCCAATCGCATGGCATCCTCCAGCTCCCATGTAGCGTCTTCAGGTCCATAATGCTCCCATTATACCTTTACCTGCCCTATGGCCCGGTTCTGGAGCATTGTGACCTTCCTGTCGAGGATGGGCATTGGCTCGACTTGGAACTCTCCCTCAAGTTCCTCCTAAATCACATCCCAATTTATCACATGGTTAGGATCATGTACATATTTCTTAAGCAAAGAAACATGAAAAACATTATGATCTCTAGTACTAGTAGGAAATGCAAGTCTATATGCAACAGGCCCTATTCTTTCAAGCACTTCAAATGGCCCACAATATCTTTGTGACAGCTTGGCACAACTTCCAAGCTTCAAGGAACTCTTCTTTGCTTTCACTTTGAGGTAGACATGATCCCCAACACTGAAATATTTGTTCATGCTATGCTTATTGGCATAGCTTTTCTGTCTTTCCTGTGCTGCTTTCAGATTTTGTCTACTCTTTACAACCTCTTGCTCCATTTCCTTAAGCAATTCTGGTCCAAGCACAACCCTGTTCACTAGGTTATCCCAAGTCACTGGTATCCTACACCTTCTTCCATACAAAGCTTCATACGGACTCATCCCCAAGGATTCCTATTGTCCATTGTTGTAAGCAAACTCTACCAAGTGTAAGTAATCTTCCCACTTGGTTGGTTTGTCCATCACATACATGCGAAGCATATCTTCAAGAACCTAATTAACTCTTTCTGTCTGCCCATCTATCTTAGGATGGTATGTAGTGCTGAAGTTTAGCTTTATGCCCAAATCTGCAAACAATCCCATCCAGAAATTGGAAGTGAACTTGACATCTCTGTCAGAAACTATTGCCTTCAGCAATCCATGCAATTTGAAAATCTCCTTCATTAAAATCTTTGCAATGTCATCAGTCTTGTGTGTAGACTTCACCGGTATAAAATTTGCTGCTTTTGTCAACTTGTCTACTACAACCATGATGGAATCATGTTGTATCCAAGTCATCGGTAATCCTGTAATAAAATCCATGGAAATAACTTCCCATTTCCATTCCGAAACTGGCAAAGGCTGCAACAAACCCGCTGGATGTTGATGCTCGACCTTTTCCTATTGACACGTCATGTACCTTGAAATGTATTCAGGCATGTGTTTTTTCATTCCTGGCCAAAAGTACTGATTTCTAGCTGTAGAAATGGTCTTCTGATATCCTAGGTGACCAGAATACGGAGCTTGATGGATTTCATCCATAGCAACTCTCCTCAAATATGTTACATTCGGAATATAAATTCTTCCTTTATAAGTAAGAAGTCCATATTCTTCCAATTTATATCCCTCATACCTCTTCTCAAGACTTTGCTGCTACAATTTGTCTTTTACCTGCTCATACAATTCATCCCCAGCAACATGATTACCAATCTGCTGCCTCAAATCTGATTGGAAAATACTAAGAGATGCCACATGCATTTCCTACACCTTCCTGCTGAGTACATCAGCTACCTTATTCTCCTTTCCTTTTATGCGCTTGATTTCGAAATCAAACTCACATAAAAATTCCAGCCATCTTGCTTACCTAGCATTCAAAGTAGGCTGATCAAATAGATACTTCAGACCACAATGGTCTGTTCTGAGCTCAAATGCCTCCACATCTTGAGAGCATGTACTATGGCTTCAAGCTCTAGATCATGAGTGGCATAGTTCCTCTCATGTTCTTTCAGTTTTCTTGACTCATAACATATCACGTGATTGTCCTGCATAAGGACTCCTCCAAGCCCTTATCCACATGCATCGTTACATACCACAAAATCCTTCTCTGGATCGGCAACTTTCAATACTGGTGCACTAGTGAGAAGATTCTTCAACCGCTGGAAGATTTCTTCACACTTCGAAGTCCATTCGAACTTTATCCCCTTATTTTGCAAAGAAGTGATGGCATGTGCAACCTTGTAAAATCCCTCAATGAATCTCCTGTAGTATCCTGCAAGTCCCATAAAATATCTTACATCCATCACATTTCTTGGAGTAGGCCAATTCATAATGGCTTCAACCTTCTCAGGGTCTACAGTTATACCCTCTTCTGAGATAATGTGACCCAAATACTGAATTCTATCTCTGTAGAAGTCACACTTGCTTAGTTTTGCGTAGAGTTGATGTTCCCTAAGCAATTGCAATGTTAATCTCCAATGCTCTTCATGTTCTTCCTCATTCTTAGAATAACAAGAATGTCATTAAGGAAAATGAGAACAAACTTGTCCAAATACTTGCTGAAGACACTATTCATAAGGCACATAAATGTAGCTAGTGCATTTGTGAGACCAAATGGCACCACTAAAAACTCATAATTCCCATACCTTGTCCTGAAGGTTGTCTTATGAATGTCTTCATCCTTGATTCTCACATGATGGTAACCAGATATCAAGTCAATCTTGGAAAATACCTTTGCTCCTCTCATTTGATCAAAGAGGTCATCAATCCTAGGCAAAGGATATTTATTCTTCACAGTAACCTTGTTCAAATTTCTGTAATCAATACATAACCTGACTGTACCATCTTTCTTCTTTACAAACAGAACCAGTGCTCCCCAAGGAGACACACTCGGTTGGATATACTTCTTTTCCAACAACTCTTGTAGTTGCATCTTCAACTCTAGCATCTTCAGTGTACTCATCCTGAAGGGTGTCTTAAACAATGGTGCTGCCCTTGACACAAGTTCAATTGTGAAATCAATTTCCCTCTTTGGAGGAAGCCCTGGAATCTCATCAAGAAACACATCCTTGAATTCTTGTAACACCTGATAGTCCTCCAACCTAGGAGTTTCATCTCCTGTCGGCTCCAGAATATGAGCTGCATACAACTCGAAACCTTTCCTACAAAGCTTCTTCAACTGCATTGCTGAAATCTGTCTTATTGAAATTACCTTTGGAATACCTTTCACAACTACCGGGTTTCCTTCTTCATCCATGCATTCAAAAGTATTTTTATAACAATCAAGCTTCACTCGGTGAGCTTCTAACCAATCCATTCCAATGAGAACATCATAGGAACCAAGCGGTAGAACATTCAGGTCTACACAAGTGATCAATCTATTCATAACCAATGGACATTTCTCTACCAATTCATTGACCTTTCTCTTAGTCCCAGTGGCTAGCTGAACTAACCAAGGTTTCCTATGCTTTACCTTCTTAAAAGCACAAATCTCCACTACCCTAGGAGTGGTATAACTGTGAGTAGAACCAGGGTCAATCAAAATAGAAACAGATTGTTCATCAATATTACCTACAACTTCAACCACAGTTGACTGGTGATCTTCCTGGTGGTCCTCCAGTGCTGCATAAATTCTAGGGACTACCCTTGCTACTTGACCCACTGTTTCTACTTCCTGAATGTTATAAGTTGGCCTTTCACTTTCCTTCTCAAGTAGACAATATTTGTGCAAGTGGGGTCCTTCACATTTCCAACATTTAAGTGGACCTTTATTCTGATGTGGCTCTTTAGGCTTTCCACCTGTCACTCCCACTGGATTACTCGCAGCTTGGGATGGCTGCTTCTATTGATTCCTAAATCTAAAAGGTTTGAAACCTTTCCTTATTTGGTCAAATTTCTCATTCTTCTTGTCCTTCCATGCCTTATGGTAATCAGGTTTACCTTTTATTTTCTCATAGCTATACTTATCATTCCTTATTGCTTCTTCAAGAGTTCTCAGTTCATAAAACTCAATTATATCTTTGTAGGCCTGAGGCAATCCACTCAGAAACCATTGGACCTTCACTTTTTCATCTCTGATGTACTGGACATACCTCAACAATTCCAAGAACTTATTTTCATATTCATCCATGGTCTGCTGTCCTAATATCAACTCATGGAACTCCTTAATCTCGTCATCATAATACCTGCCGGAGAGGTATTTCTGCTTGAAATTATTCTTGAATTGTTTCCACTTTAGTCTCCTTTCACTAAGCTTATTTACTTGCTTGAAGTGTTCCCACCAAATGGATGCTCTTCCATTCAGATTGAATATGGCAACTCTTGCCTTAATGTTTCCTGAATAATCCTGCACTTGAAAGTACTTCTTTATCCCAAGAAGCCAGGCTTCAGCTTCTTGTCCCGACTTTACCTCACCATCAAAGGTAGGAGGTTTAGCTTTCTTAAATTCATCCTGAGAGCGATCCTTATGGTGTCTTCTTCTTCTCCTTTTATGAGAATATGAGCTTGTATCCCCGTTGGATTCTTTAGAATCAGATGATCCATTGGAAGTCCTTCTCCTTCTCCTAGTGCTGCTCTTACTGCCTTCTGGTTTTGCTGTACCTCGTCCAGAGTCTATCTTTCTCTACAAATCTATCAAACTCTACAACATGGAAGCATTCAGCTGATGCTGCTCTTCCCGGGCTTTAATCAAGCTTCTCATGGTGGCTGCAACATCTGACGGTGTCTCTTGGAATCTCCTTCCATTAGACTCTATGTCATCATTCCCATTACGGACATTTTCTCCCATGGAATCTCCTGCACGCTCGTAAGAATCCCGAGCATCATATCCATCATGGGTTCTCATGACTGAACCACCTCTTGATTTACCCAACTGTTCTTCTTGGAATACTGCTCTTGGAAGTGGACTATAATTCTGCAAATGTGTTAGTAGCAAACTATTAGATGCGTCTCATTAATATAAATCAAAACTACTTACCTTCCTCTTCTAGAAATTTATAAAACAACAATTATGCTAAAACACAGATTTTTCTCTATCTCTTGTTCAGCTCTGTAACCCACTGACAATCTGCTAAAATCTATTGAAACAGTTGGAAATTGCTGAGAAAAACTCCATTTTAAAAACCCAAAATTTTCTTCTCCTTATTGGGTCTCTTCCCTGCAAATTTTTCAGCGTTTCGGTGACTAGAACATCTAATTTTTTCCACTGTGTCGGACTATAGTAGTCTACTATTCGGAACCTCATCGGAGAGAAAATTGTCTAACCGCTGTGTCGACGGTTGGAGGCTCTGTGCATTGGGTGGTTGGTTGTCAGTGCTTTTGCAACTGCGGCCAATGATCCCTTTAAAATTTCTATGGATCACAGCTTTGTCGACGGTCGGGGAGACTAATATTTGCGGCATTGGCGAGTGGAAAGACTAATGCATCAGCGGGATAGTTCCATTAGTAGCCACAATGGTGGGTGGTACTCTCATTGCAGTCTCCACAGACCTTATACGCCATCGGCTGTCAAAATCTGCATCTGTCATGAGATTAGTGCACTAGACTTCCGCAACGGCGGGCGCAAGAACCACTAACTTCTTCCAATGTCATTGGTGACCAATACAACTAACTTCTGTTGATCGCCGATGAAGTCAACACTTAGAAAAATTTATGAAATTTCTTCTTCTTCTCGCGGGCCACAACATCTGTCGGTGGTCGAAACCACTAAGCGCTACGTGTCGGTGATCGGAGCATCGGCGGTTTGAACTCCTAATCATCTTCCGATGTTTCCTTCTCTTAGGAAAATTTTCACATATTTTCCTTCTTTGTCTTCCGTTGCGTCAGCTATCGGAGCAACTATTCGTCATGTGGATAGTCCATTAAATAGATGCAATGGCGGATGCATCATCAGCTAATTCTTGTCGAGGTTCATTGGCGATCAATACCACTAACTTCTACTGATCACCGATGATTTTCTTGCCTTAGAAAATTTTCAAAAATTTTCACTCCATCGTCGCTGTTAGCGGTTCAACCAATTATCATCTTGTTTTTTCTGCCAATGTTTCGATGCCTCAAACAACTAATTTTCAGCGATCTTTCATCTTTTTCCCATCGTTGTATCATCTCTCCCTTCCTTTAACATTCACCGATCAACAACGTTCGATATCGGAGGACCTTCAGACTAATCGAGCCGGCATTTCGGCGGGCTTTGACTGATCTCCACCGAAACTGCGGCTCCCCCATCCTCTAACATTCGTTGACGCCCGACGAGCACATAGAGGAATTTCGCAATTTTCTTCTGACTGGCTTCCATCGAGTGAGCTTCAGAATAAATCTTCCATATCATTGGAAGAACTTCTCACTAAGTTTTCCGATGAGCCGACAAATTTGGCACTTAGAAAATTTTTGTGAATTTTCCTGTCACAATTTTTCTAATCTTTGCTGGGCAGAAGGAAACTTGCCTCTGCTATCTGATATTTCATGGCCCATTCAGGCCCATGCTGCAAATTTGACTTTGTCAATCCATCTTCACAGCCCATTCAGGCCCATGCTGCAACCAGAGCTCTGATACCACACTGTAACATCCCCGACCCTCCAACCGGCGAAGAGGACGCTACTACACATCAAATCTTCTGGGCATCTAGCCTCATGAACATGGAAATACATACAACGCTGAAGCATGATACTTGAAACATAAAACATATTACGAAGTAGTAATCATTCATATACATAGTGGAATCAAAACACCATGCATTCATATACAATTCAGCATTCAACATGTACATCATCATTCATCAATGGTAAATATGACTGCAAACACAAGTTAGGAAAAAATACTTATCTTATAAAGCACTTGTTCCGCAACCAACTATGTCGCTGCAACGTTCCACCCAACCATAGGCCCATGGGCTCCTTAATCTCTTAGGAACGCTGCCACCCCCGAGTCAGGCATAATTCCCCAAGGGATAAGGAACTAGCAAGCTTACACATAGCCAAGGATAACAACACCACAAGGCTACACAGTTCAGCCAAGCCAACACAGTTGGGTTTATCAGGCGAACAACAGATCATCCAAGCCAACAAAGTTGGGTTTATCAGGTCATCCAAGAGCTGGGAAAGGCTAAATGCTAAGCTGGTGAGCTCATTGATGAGCTAAGGACACCTACACCAGAACCAGCCTAGCTTCTAGGACACCTACACACACCCAACACAAGGAAATTGGTCCTTTCTTTGCAACGCAGTCCCTCAGACCCTGATCTCCCTTCCAGTGCTATTCAGGGGTTGTGGAGAAGAAAGACAACCCACTAGCTCTGTATGTGTGGTTCCCAAACCACCAGTTTTATCAAGCACCTCACACCCTAATCACCACTCCAATGTAGTCCGAGGAAAAAACCACTGCATACATGCAGCAAAACAACTATTTAAGCTTTAATAGGGGAAAACAACTCCCTGAATCATTATTTTCCCTATCATGGTCAAGACGATTCCATAGCAACCTACAACAACCAAAACACAGGGGAAAAGCACAATCCGACAATCGTGGAAAATAAAAGCCCATGAAAAACCATGAGCCCAAAGCACACCATCCCCACTATAGTCGCTGGAGAACTTACACAGACTAGAAAATGGGAAAAGAACAAAATCCCCATCTATACATGAGGAAAAAAGACACAGCCAACCCAAAACTGTGAATGAAATCACGACCACAATTCCATAGTGGAGTAATAGAACGTTACACAGTCTAACAATGGTGGAAAAGATACAAAATCTCTACATGAACAGGAGAAAGAATCGATCCACAAGCCAACAGTCGGTGAGGAAGAGGAGAACGAACCCCCATCAATGAATTGCGGCCCCCTTTTAACTCTGATTAGCATGAGGGAAAATGAACAGACTCACGATCAAGATAGTGGACAGACCATCCGCCACCCAAAGGCGCATCATGGAGAGAGTGCAGGTGTGAGTGTAGTGGTTAACCTGCTAGCAATTAGATGCCCCAACTAACAATAGAATAACTAAGATGGTGACACATGGCTTTTACCCCCCATGGCTCAAGGTTTAACATTCCCCCTCCTTATCCTTAGTGAAATCATGCCCCTTCTCAATTTGGTTGTAGAGAACATAGCTGGTTGGGTTATTTAATTAAAAATGCATAGTTACATGATGCCATAGCTTAATATGTAGGCTGCATGTCTCGATATACCATCGGTGACAATTTCAATCCGAAACATAACATAACTTAATCAACGGTGGGGCCTTTGCCTTTAGCTCCGCACCATGATTATTTACAATATATGTATCATGTATATTTAATGCGAATGGGGTCAAAACCGGGGTGTTATAGTCTTCATATGTTTTAAACGTCTCCAACCTTATGTGCCACCGAATTTTCTGTGATAGACCTGCAAGAAACCATTGAATTAATAGTTGTTCATCAATTACATAATCCAATTGGCTGAGGAGGTCTTTCCATCATTTGTCATATTCTTAGACAGACTCTGCTGGCTTTTGAGATGTTGTTTTTAACTTTTTGGCCTCTAGATGTTTTGCATTTGGAGTTTTAAAGAAAGACAAAAAATGTGCTTTAATTTTTGCTTTAGATGCTTGGGGAGTTCTCGATATAGGTCATGTACCATGTTAGTGCTCTTTTCCTCAAGGCACTGACAAATTATGCCATCTGTTGATCCTCAGTTGTAACCTTATTTTCCTCCCATGTTGACTCACAGACTAACCAATGTCATCTAGGATCTTCATCACCCTCTTATAGAGGGATATGTGCTGATCCGTGACCCATGTCAGAATCGTTGTCGCTATCTCCTCCAGGAGGTGCAGTGGTGGGGGTGGTGGTGGGGGTAGTGGGATGTTTTGCTTGTCTCATTATGTAGAACTATTATCGATAGAACTTTCTTTCCAATCGGTCGTTTTGTTTGTAGTTTCTTCTTCGACAAGAAGTCAGTTCGAGTCGACTTCTCCTGTCGATGTCCAACTGCACTGATTTGTCTACAGGTCCAACTGTCCTATATTTTCCAAAGCTGTGTTTAGAAGGGGGGGTGCTCCTTCATGTGTTGGGTAAAGTAAGTGGATACTATAGTTGGAAGGGTATGCTAGAAGTGTGACCTAGTTTCCTTCCCCCAGTCGATGAATCACTAGATGATTATCATCATTTACCTCGTCGTCTAGTTGGCTCCATATACCAAACTCACCAGCTGTTAGTCTTAGGTCTTCTTCAGATATGTACTACTGGCAACGGAACCAATGTTGTAATCTCACAGATCACAGAGGGTTACCAATAATACACATTGAATCATACAGACATAACAGACACAAGATTCAAGAACATAGATATGGAATAACAGATTATATTATAGCATGAGGGTCCATACATACACAAAACTGAACCAAGTTCTCATCTGGCTCAACAACCTAATATATATGATTTACAAATAGTTACATATAACTACATGTTGGTTCGGTCAACTGACATGACCTTACGTGGCCAACCTAATCTCTAATTAGTTGGATCACTGACTAGATCCTCCAACACTAGGTCAACCAGGTTCTCTAATTAGGGACGACCTATCTAGGAAGACTAAAAATAAATTTTATATATTTCTTTTGTGGGTTCCATTTCCCCGACTTACAACTGATGTTTTACCTCATGACTTTTACATGACCAATTACATAAGGGACATCTCTAAATGGAGGAATAACATCTCTGAAGGAGAATACATTAAAATTACAATAGAATATCTTTTGAAGTTACAATACCTTAACATGATGGACCACCGTCATCTGTCCCAAAAGATGAAGAGAAGAACAAGGACTCAGAGGATGAATAAAATTCACAACATGAAGCCTCATGAGAAACTCTGATAGATTCGGAGTTAGAGAAACAATAAGAAGAAGAATCGTGGATGAAGCATTGGTTTGAGTGAGGGGAGGGGAGTGACACCGCAGGACTCTCTGATGACCAGGTAAATAAAGTATTGGAAAGAATCACTATAGAAGCCAATCCAAATCAAGCGAAGGTGACACAACATGAAAATTGAGAAATTTCCACACGGTTACATAGACACTCACAAATGCATTGCTCGATACAATAATACCACAAGAAGGAGAGCTACAAAGGGAGGTCGAAGTGGACATTGGCACAAGAGTGGGATTGGTTCAGATTCTTCACTAGGAAATTACAACAAGAGACGAGGATGCAGATACTGCACTACGAGAAAATTACCTGGTCAACCTCGACATAAACATGCTCCTGATGACGATGTTGACACCAATTCATATAGTAACAAGTGAGGAGATTAGAGATTGTGAATCCACAACCTTGATTAGTTAGTTCGCTCCAAACAACAAGTTCAAAGCACTGAAGAATAGCTTCAGTGGATAAATGCATAAAAGGAGGCAATAATCAGTGAGAAGACAAAGGCATTTGATGAAAGGAAACGACTGGAGAGGGAAGTATCCCCAACCTGTGAAGAGGTACCAGAAATTAGCTCAGAAATGTTTGTGGAAGAAAAAACATTGCGACCAAGGAAATTTCTTGTAGATCTACAGAAGGAAAATGAAGAACTATAGGCTAGGGTGATACCAAACAACCGCCAGAGCAGGTAGCAGAAAGAAGTGCAATAGAGAATGCCATAAGAGAGATTGTGGAACTAGAAAATGCGACACAAACAATTCCAAAGGAGATAACACAACTTTGGGGTAGCTTAGTACAAGATGAACAGTTGCACCAACTGGACGTGCAACTTAGCAAGGCAGAAACACAGTTGATAACATTAAGGGGATCACTCAAAACGATGCCACCACTTGTGTAAGTAACCAAGGTGGAAGAGATAAACGGGTTTCAACAACGCTTTAACAAGGCATGTACAAGGCACCAGCGGAGAACAACACATTTGGATGAACTTCAAGGCACAATAGAACAACTGGTGTTCAAGGCCATGGAATAGAGACTACAGAGGATCTCAACAAAGTACAATGGATGAGTGAGAAACACCCAACAGAGCAAGATGTAGAAGAGTGCACAACACTCGGGGAAAAAGTCATAGAAGTGATCAACAAAGTTAGAAAAGAATACGATGACTTCAAGACAATGTTGAAAACACTAGCTACTTCCAGCTAAGGTGGCTTGAGGATGAGCCATGAGTTTGTGTTAGGGGCCTGTTGGAACAAGGTTGGAGCCTACAAAGTACGGTACCGCCACCGACAGGAAGGGCATCGACAAGAACAAAAGTCATCCATGGAGGATGAAGAAACTAACAAAATATGACATTTTGGTTGATTTAGTGAGGAATTAGTCAAGTGGACCATTTTTTAATGGCATGGTGAGCCTATAAGTATAGTTAGAATTGTAAATCGATCTATATATGAATAAATCGACTAATATTCTACTAAGGAATGTTTTTGTCTTTTGCGATCTATTTTCTGCATTGATTGTGCGAAGGATCTGCCTTATGAAGTAAATGTGATTGACCATTTTCGATACTCTACATTGTGATCTCTTCTTTCTGTGGACTATGGAGAATTTTCTAGAATCTCGTCTGCATTATTGATTAAATCTGTGTCAATCTGTGTTAGATCAAATGAATTGATATATGAATGATGATGCTACTTTTGTGTTTTCCCTTTCAAATGCTATGTTCAGGATTCAAAGTATCGCAGTACTTGTTAGTTTGATGCATGTTGATATATTTGTTGATCTAAATCTCGGTAAATGGATGTGAATCATAACGCTAGTAGTTCTTGTCGATCAAAATTTGGGCTGATGTGATTGCAAATTGCAATGATAAGTAGATCTAGTTACTAGTACGATTGTATTATATCTTACTGTGATCTTGGATTTACGGGTAATGTTGCGATAGGGTAGAATATAGTGTAAGTCCTCTTTAAACTGTGGAAACTTGGTTCCTACATCCCTCCCTTAGATATCTCAAGTGAGATTGCGCCTACTCTGTAGGTGTTGCTGGAAAGAGTAAAATATTTATGGGCTGATGTTTATGGAGTCTATGTCGATGGTTGTTGATACCAGTGTGAAGTGAACCCCTTTCGATAGAACTATTTCAACACAACTATTATACTTGGTTCCAATGCAAATGATCCCTTTTTCATTTATAACTTAGTACAGAGGTTAGGTCCTTCTAATACCAATCCAACAGTTATTTTTTGCAATAAGAACTAGGGAATGCCCACTTTCAACCACTATTTATTTTTGGGAAGTGCACAACAATAAGGGATAATCAAATTTTTACTTTTAGATTAGTTTGTGCTTACTAAAGGAAAAAGTGTGATATGGTCGTGGATTTTTAGGGGAAAATAGTGAATTGTTTGAGATGGTCAATTTTTTACTTTTCTTTTGGTTTTTTGTCATATCACCGAGCTCATCTACGAATGAACGAGATGTAAATGGAACTAATTTTTCCAACAAATATTGTACAATGCTAATGAAATTCATGATAAGGAAGCTGAGGAAAATTAGGCGATTAACAACTGTCGCTTGATGTGTGAGGTTAGGAGTTCATTGTATGAAAAAAATGCTTCATGGGTCTTTCTTTAAATCCAAAAGGGATCAAGAGAATGAGGACAAGAAACAAGGATGGTGAAGGAAATAGATCCCCCCCACCCCCCCCTAAAGGGGCTATGGAGGCCCTACCTACAGATAAGCCAATCAATGATGTGAGGTGCACACAATATCAAGTATAAATTAGGCAAGCACCCCCATTCTTGTATCAATGTCTCAATGCTATTTGGGATTAAAAACAAAAGGGTCTCGCTTAATATAAATGAGTAATTGTTGGATACGATGAATCATGAGGGATAAGGAGGGACCCAATCCAAGTACCTGAATATGGTCCCACCATAACTGATCTAAATAACATGAGTAGGAACAATGGAATTTGATGGGATGACAAATCATAGTAATTAAATCTCTACTAAAACTGGAGAGGCCCAAAAACTAGAAGGAATGATATTGTAACAAAAATTCTCACATGTGTCTCAAAATATTTAAACACTAATCCATATAGATGTAGTAAATTTCAATTGAAACTAGATCATTGTTGACATTGTAGCTAGAACATCATAGGAAGTAAGGACACCACACTAAAATAAGGGAACCACCACACTATATGATTCTTAATAGTGCGATAAGGATATGGCATTGATCACATGAGAACCAACCAATCCAAGATGAAGTGTTAGTTTGTTTAAGGTGGCAAGTTAATGATGATTTGGGGACAAGGTACATTTTTCCTCTAGTTCTATCCTTTAGAATATATGGGTTGAAGTCGATAGAGGGAGACCAAATGACAACAAATACATGTGGTTTTTTTATTTATTTGCACAAGGTATTTCAATAGATGTAAATAGCATGGGGAGTATGTCACCAAAGGGTGGTACAAGGTCAATGAGTAATGGACTCAAAATTCCTTTGTTCAAAGTATGAAGGAATGGATGACCTAGAAGCATATGTGAAACTCATTATAATACAAGGGGAGGGACAGAATTGGATAACCATGGAACATAACTACAATGGAAATACTCACAGAAGGGGAACATGGGTCTGAGGTCGACATAATGTGGGGCATAACATCATAAAGGTTCCATGGGTGACACATTACATACTTATAAAAAAAGTGACCAAATATGTTTCCATAAGATATCGTATATGGTTTGTGATAGTGATAAGGAACACTATTTAAATGGTTTCCCAAGTACAAGGGACTCAATATAATAGTATGAGACCAGGGAGATAAGTTTTTAAAATATGACCAAGTGATTCAACAAAACATATGATAATAGATAGAAGAAACTAGGGAGAGGACACTAGTGGGAATCCCCATGGGGAATGATGGATGGTGGAATAATGATGTAACTTTTGAAGTACGAAGGGAGAGGTAGGATTATGAAATGTAAAGTGAAAAATAAAATTCTATGGTATCAGAATCCAAGTGTATGCAAACAAGTCAAAATGAACAACAACTAAATTCAATATCATGGCCTAGAAAGAATCCCATTCCTGAGGGGAAAAGAATCAACACGGGTACCAAAAGAAGACGAGGGTGCTAATAAATGGTAACCCATGTAAGGAAATATCTACTACTAAGTAAGGGTGAAAGAAATGGTGGATTTGATAGAACCATTACCCAAATAGTAGGGATACTATAGGTGAAATGGGATCAACCAAGGATAATGCACAAAGTGTTAGCAGAGGGGAATCACCTGTATGAAAATTTGAAAGAATATACTTGTAACAATGGTTGTGTGTGGATAAATAGTAGGATCTTGGTGTAACTTGTACTTGCACACATGGAAACAATACCAAAGCGTGAAATTTTTAAGGGTAATAAAAAAAAATGTACAAGTATCATATAATGTATTGGAAATAAGGGGTAAACAAGTTCCTCTTGAAAGAATTTTAATCACACAATTTTGGCTATACTGTTAAGAAGAGAAATCTTAAGGAACTCAATCCTTCCCCTCAACAGAGTGGTGATTGTAACGACCTAACGCTCCTAGATGGGTAAAGTATTTTTATTCTATAAAGAAATAATTTGAATACTAACTCTTTGAAGGGATCTTCTACGTAGGAAATACATGAATTGGTGCATATCATCGCATGAGATATTTTGATTGCTAAGTTCTTCAGGAATTACCTCATCACTTAGGAATATAGGGACATAAATTTCCTATATGTTCAACACCACCATGGGTGATGGGGTAAAAAAATGTGGTCAAGGAAATCGACTCATTAAATGAAAAAATGTAATAAATGGATGGAATCCCATCATGTCATTGTTTGGGTGAGGGAATCTATTCAATGGTGGTTCTATAAGGTTATATTGGTCTTGTCAAAACCCCAAATTTTCCAAAAATTTAAAATTTTTAATTTTGCATATTATTAACATAAATGCTGCTAACTAATCATTTAATTAGTTATATGTTATCATCTTATTAATTGAATTATCTGTTGGATTGTGTTTAATGATAGAACAGTTCTGTTTCAGATTACTGACTTGTTTTTCTTTTTGTGACCACAAGGTGGGATGTCATGCAAAAACTGGGTTTACTTAGCTTTCGAGCTAATGCAGAACATTTTCCTGTTCTTACAGACTACAGGTAAGAAGTTCGGTTGGCAGCTTATCGAAAATCTAAAGTGTTTATAAATACAAGTACGTCGCAACATAAAAGTTTAGTAGGAAGATAATTGTTAAACCCTTTTCAATACTTGTCGTGGTAAATTCAATAACTGTCTATCTTTTTAGTGGGAGTAACCTTATGATTCTTAAAGATTACTGTATTATTTGATACTTAGCATAGATGCCAAGTATAAAAAGACTTCAATTAGACTCTTTGCAAAATAAAGTAGGAAAGGGCAGATTTAAAGAATTTACAGTTTACCCTCCAAGTGCACACCTACATTTACATTGTAATGTCATTTATAAGGGGTTACGTATTAATGTTTCCAAAACTAAGCTTATTTCTTAGTCAGATAGATGACTTACTATAAGAGGTTTCGATTCTAATCCTTTCATATCAAAAAAGTGGACCTGTACTTAGTGGTTACTATCTTAAAACAATGCAGGACTGAATCATTTTATGGTCTAACATTTACGATGATAAATTCTTAAATGAAGAGTTTTAAAGCTTAACTCTTATATGTCACCATTGCTTGGTTAAGAACCTTTATTCTAGGAAAAACAATATCAAGGTAAATGTTATTATGTTCTTTGTATTATTTTACCAACTTCTATTCTTAGAAAAAAAATACGATAAAACCAAAGGGTTAACATTACTATCTGTATACTTACCATAGTTGATTTTGCAACATCTTTGATATCATCCATTAGTATATGTTATAATTAAAAATATAGAGGTTGAGTAATTACTTGTGTGAGTATTATTCCTACTCAAACATATGTACTATACCTTCCTTCTACAGCAATTTACAAAACTTATTTCTTTTAAGATTGTAAGAGTCAAAAGACAACATAGTCATTCACCTAATGGAAAAATCGTGCATAAAACCAAATCACAAAGGATTTAACTCTAAAGGAAAACTCTTATAAACCTTTATTTTATACATTCCAAGTTTATACATAAGATCATATTATACACTTACTACTCTAGATATAGTTTGCCCTTGATCTAATGTTATTAAGTAAGAAAATCATGTTACAAAGTTCTAGATTACAAAGTCAAATATATCCACGATGAAATATAGGGTTATATCCCGATTGCATTGCATGGGTGATAATATAACATAACGTATTGTAATGAATTGCATCGATGATAAGTTCCAAGGTAGAGTTTTATGTGTTAATAAAATTCTTGTTATTATTTTCCAATAATAGGTTGAATTCCACTGGTATTATAGTGTAACCTTCGAGACAGCCAAAAGATTGTCAACAAGAGTTCCTCGTGATTTGCTCATCCAATCTATGGAAATATTACCCACCGTGAGTGAATTATTTGCATGGCGACGTGGCTTCGTGTGAGCCAAGCATCATGGGATTTAAAAGAATCATTTCTAAACCTAGCTCATTGTATTCCCTCGCCTTCGGGCACTCGTCCATCTTCTGCGAATAAGCTGGCTGCTCTGTCACCTATTTAGTGCTGTAATTGTCTTCAGCTTATTCCTCTCTGGTTCGCTTGTGAAAATGCACCAAAGTGGAGTCCGTTTCATAGTGTTTCTCTACGCCATGCGTTACTCATTCTCATTTTAGTTTTTCGTTGCCTCAACAGCTTAAACTTCAAACCCTTGACTGTATCAGTCCTCACCATTCTCCTTCAGTTTACCACTACAGAAGTGGTTCCTTATTTCAAAGCATCATGGCTTGAGTTGCACTATGTACTATGTGTTATTTGGAAAAGAAATAACATCATGGCTTTAGGGTTTTACCCTGTCCGCCAAATAGCTGGGGGTTCTTTGCTATAAGTGGTTGATGAAGTATTGTAACGCCGTCTCCTTTTGCAGTTGAGTGATAAACCTCTCGCTCATGCTGTCACTGGTCGCTACATTGCTGGTTAACTACTTTTAGATGCCAAGGTAAAAATATTATTCATTTCTTTTAATGATAAAGCTCATTTTCTTGTTTATATAACTTCTTGCCTTTAATATAAATTTAACAGTCGGACGTATAATGATTTTGCAGGTATGACTTGCCCCTCTTCTCTGTCTGTGCATGGGTACAAGGTTGCGGCGATAAGAGGCCACGGTAAGCCCTGGTTTTTCCATGGCTATTCCACCTTGTGCAAACCCTTATGGGTAATGAGGGATTGGTCATTGCAGCCTGTCAGACCCTCATGGATTTTGGGTGTTTTGGTTTATTACTTCGTTGTTTTTCATAGTTTGATAAGACCCTAGATTTACTGCAGGGCTCTTCGGCTTCGGCCGTGAGTGTATATTTTGTTTTGAATATAATATTGTTTAAAGTAAAAGAACAGGCTGTAAGCCTCCTTATGTAATTTCTTAGTACGGCCGTGAGTTAATATTACTGAACTAGGTTTTTACAGTAATTACTTTTGTATATTCTGAAGGAATAGGGTTTTTACCCTAATTTTGACAGTGAAGAAAAATAACTCCATTCCTTTAAAATTTACTGTGAAGTTATACTGCACTTCTGAAATAGAAAGGGTTATTAGATATTTCTGTAATATTAAGTTAAGCTCGATATAGGAGCATCCTGCATTTCTGTTATTTAATTCCTGTGCAAAAATGCATTTGATGTTTACTGTTAATTAGGGTTTCTGTACCTAGTTTATAATTTGACTTTCTTGTTAGTAAAAATCTGTAAATATATTGATGTATAGTTAATACCCTTTAATGTTATAGGGTTTTTATGTCTTTCTTTTTTTACAATAATTTTTAAGTACAGTCATTATACTTGTAGCTCAGACAGTAATAATTAGTTCTGGGTTGTACTTACAATAATAAGAACACTACTTTATATTAACAGTAATAATATTCCTATAATGCATAATATAAAAGTATATTATTACTAATATAATAACAATATTATCCTTCTGAGATTACTAAAGCCTCTCTGTTAATATCCTTAGTTTCTCTTATATGCATATCGAAAGATAGCACTTTGTTATTTAACTCTTGTGTAACTCATGCTAGACTATCTATATTCTTTTGTAATTAGTTTGTTTTATTAATTATGATATTTATTTATATATTAAGAATTTAATTAACTCTATCTAGAGTATATCTTATAAGCAAGGATATTAACATTCATTCATATGAAATGAATAACAGCTCTGGAAACTGTTCGAGCTCAATCCAGATTAAAAGAAAGAAAAAATAATGAAATGATTTCATCACTAAACATACATAGAATCTAGACCAGATTGGTTTGTAAGTAGGATTTAATTATTATATAACTACTCCTACCTTCAGTTTATTATTCGACATATAATAGGGAAGATATTCTATTATGGAAGAAAGAAACTGTAAGGTATATCAGTAGATACATCTAGTCTAATCTTACTCTTTAATTTGTACTTTACAATAATAGAATTACTGAAAATAAAATACTGTACAAGGAAAAATAGTTTTAACTATAAACTCATACAACTGTCAGTAAAACATCTTTTCTGAAAATAGGTAAAGAAACAATCTACTATTCTGCAATCTCATCATGCTATCCTTGTTTAAATTTTACCCCTGTGCTGGAGTACGGTCTGGTAAACCCAGATGTGGAAAAACACAGTGGGTTCTCAATTGTCATCAATTGATTCTATTACTGATAAACTGAAAACATCTACATCATTAAACCAGTTAAATCCTTATATCATAACTACAAACATAACATTCAACCATTCACAGTTATTAAAACAAGGACAGTTAAGTGACAGAACCTGTTCGAATTGGGACAACAACAGCAATGGGAGGCCGTTCCTCCCTACCAATTCCTGGAGAGTGCTCAAACAGCGACTCCTCAGGACCCCCGAGCTTGCTCTGGTCTCCCTGGTTGGAACTAGGTGCAGCAGTAATCAAATACCAGTCTTCAAACTCTATATTAATCCAGAACTTATCAGTAAGTTCTCCCAGCTAACGAGCTGTAATAAACCAAGTTACTGCAGCATTCCTCTCAAACAACTTCCTTACTATTTTTCCCTTTTTCCCCAATGAAATTCCTGAATAGCATTCTCCTGAATGATTAGTCTCTGAAAAATATCTGAGCAACCTCTGCTCTATTCATTGGGTACTTTTAAAAGATTGCCTAGGTCTTTTTGGGTTAGTTGTCATTTAATGAGCCACCTGCTCTGATCCCACTTTCTTGGGGGATCATGACCCCAATTATAGGGAAGTTGCCACCTGCAACTTAGGAAGTGTTTGAGGATGCTGCCACTTGTCTTTTTCCCTCCACCTAGTTCTATCCACCAGTTTGACCAGTAACCTCTTTTTAACAGCTCTCCCATGCTGTTGTCTCCACAATTTATTTATTAATAATAAAATATTCTGAATTACATTCCACTTCTGTTGACTCTGCTGAGTCATCAGTTCCTACTCAGCATTAAAGTTAAGATAATATCTCAGGAATATAATTAAAACAATTAACATTATTTACAAAATTGGGGTATGTGACATGCACACCCCCTTAAAATGTAACATCGTCCTCGATGTTACTTATTCTTCATCCTCTGCAACCTCCTGGAACAGATTCGGGTATACTTCTCGCATCTTACTTTCCAGTTCCCAGGTAGCTTCTTTAGGACTAAGGTGCTTCCATTGCACCTTCAACTGTCCAATTGTGCGGTTCCGCAGAGTAATTTTTCTCCTCCCAAGGATACAGTCATGTTCCACCAGTACTTCTCCTTCTAGTTCCACCTGTACAACATTCCAATCAATCACATGAGTAGCATCATAAACATACTTTTTCAGAACAGAAATAGGAAAAACATTATGCACTTTCAAGTTAGGTGGTAACGCTAGCTGATATGTAACTTGACCAATTCTGGATAGAATTTCAAACGGACCATAGTAACATGGTGCTAGCTTTGCACAACTCCCCAGTCTTAGAGAGATTTTCTTTGGTCTTACCTTTATAAACACGTGTTCACCCACCTAGAACTCTTTGGGAGTTCTTTTCAAATCTGCTTGGCTCTTTTGCCGATCATGTGCTACCTTCAAATTTTTCTGCACTTGTTTCACAATCTGTTCCATTTCCTTCAATAATTCTGGTCCTAACACTAATCTATCTACTGGATTATTCCAGAATATAGGAGTGTTGCATTTACGCCCATACATAATTTCAAATGGACTAAACTTAGCTGATGACTGATAGTTATTGTTATATGCAAACTCTACTAAATGCAAGTAGTCTTCCCACTTACCTGGCTGATCTTTAACATACATCCTTAACAAATCTTCCAGCACCTGATTCAGTCTTTCTGTATGTCCATCTGTCTGAGGATGGAAGGAGGTGCTGAAATTCAGTGTTGTATTTAATCCCTTACACAAGGATTTCCAGAAATTCCCTGTGAATTTAGGATCCCTGTCTAAAATAATAACCTTCGGTACACCATGTAGCCAAAAAATATGCTTTAAGAATATGTCAGCTATGTTTGCAGCCTTGTAAGTAGTCTTAACAGGAATGAAATGTGCTGCTTTACTTAATTTATCTACCACCACCACAATTGAGTCATTCTGATTCTGATTTCTGGGCAATCCAGTAATAAAATCTAAGCTAATTACTTCCCATTTCCAACTAGGAATAGGCAATGATTGCAGTAAAC
Organism: Pseudotsuga menziesii; assembly: GCA_001517045.1. Classification (NCBI taxonomy): domain Eukaryota; kingdom Viridiplantae; phylum Streptophyta; class Pinopsida; order Pinales; family Pinaceae; genus Pseudotsuga; species Pseudotsuga menziesii. The sequence goes on along the minus strand of LPNX010385084.1, from coordinate 85,244 downwards.
CAGCTGGATGTTTGTGTTCTTTTTTCACTTGTTGACAGTCCAAACATCTAGCTATGTATTCAGCTACTTCAGATTTCATATTAGGCCAGAAATATTCTTTTCTTAACATGGTTACAGTCTTTTGGTAACCTAGATGTCCTGAGTAAGGTGTTTTATGAACTTCGTCCAGAATCATCAACTTAACCTTAGGCACATTAGGCACATATAGTTTGTCCTTAAACAATAAAAATCCATCTTTATTTAGACTAAAACCTTTTATTAAACTTTCTGTAGGTGTCTCTTTAGCTGTAACTTGTAATTTTTAATAAATTTCATCCTGTTTTACCCCTTCAGTAAGCTGTTCATTTAAATTAGAAGCATAAGTGCTGATCACTGCTGTAAAATTCAGCTTTGTGTTTCTACTTAAAGCATCAGCCACCTTATTTTCTTTTCCTTTTATGTGTTGGATTTCAAAATCGTATTCACTCAAGAAGGCTAACCACCTTGCTTGTCTTGCATTTAAGTTGGGCTGATCTAAAAGGTATTTCAGACCTTTATTATCAGTCATTAAAATAAACTTTCTGCCTATTAAATGATGTCACCACATTTTTAAGGCATGTATAACAACAGCAAGTTCTAAGTCATAATTTGCATAATTCTTTTTGTGGATCTTTAAATTCCTGAACTCATAGGCAATGACATGCCCGTCTTGAGTCAGCACACCGCCTAAACCATCATTACAGGCATCTGTGCATACCATGAAATCCTTATTAGGATATGCTATTCTTATAATAGGCGCACTTGTTAATAAGGTTTTTAATTTCTTAAAACTTTCTTCACATTTTAAGTTCCAATCGAATTTCTTGCCCTTATTTTGCAAATAAGTGATCAGATTAGCTATTCTTGAAAAGCCTTCAATAAATCTCTGGTAATAACCGGTAATTCCCATGAATGACCTAACGTCTGTTACATCTTTTGGAACCGGCTAATCTTCGATTGCCCAAATATTTTCAGGATCAACTGAAATCCCTTCCTTAGTCACTATGTGACCCAAGTACTGGATTTCATCCTTAAAGAAATCACACTTGCTGAACTTTGCAAAGAGCTGTTGCTCTCACAGCTCTTGTAAAACTATCCGTAAGTGTTCCTTATGTTCCGCTTCATTTTTAGAATAAATTAAGATGTTATCGATAAACACGACAACAAATTTATCTAATTATTTATGCATTATATTATTCATTGGGCACATAAAGACAGCTGGGGAGTTGGTAAGCCCAAATGGCATTACGACAAATTCGTAATGTCCATACCTTGTTCTGAAGGCTGTCTTGAAGATGTCCTCATCTTTAACTCTTACCTAATGATATCCTGATCTCAGGTCTATCTTGGAGAACAGCGTAGCTCCACGTAGCTGATCAAACAGATCATCTATGTGGGGCAATGGATATCTATTTTTAATAGTCATTTTATTTAGTTGACGGTAATCTATGCATAGTCGCATAGTTTCGTCTTTCTTTTTGACAAAGATGACCGGTGCTTCCCAAGGGGACACACTAGGTCGAATGTACTTCTTATCTATTAATTCTTTTAACTGTGATTTTAGCTCATTAAGTTCTAAAATATTCATACGATACAGAGCTTTCGAGCTAGGTAACGCACCTAGTACCAGCTTGATAGTGAAATCCAGTTCCCTTCTAGGAGGTAATCCTGGAATTTCCTCTGGAAAAACATTAGTAAATTCATTTAAAAGAGGAATATCTTCTATTTTTAACTTATCTTTTTCAAACTTACTTGCCTCATCTGTAATGGTTACAGCATAGGCTTTACACCCTTTCCTGACTGCTCTTTTAAGTTGTAAAGCAGAAATCTGTCTGATTACAGTTCTCCTAGGAATACCTTTAACCATTACTGGTTGTTCATTACTATTTATGCACGTAAAGGTTTTATCGTAACAGTTTAAAACTACCTTATGCTGCTCTAACCAATCCATACCAATCAGCAAATCATATGAGCCAAGTGGAAAAACATTAAGCTTAACTGTAGTTTTAAAATTATCCATAAGTAAAGCACATTCTTTCACATAACAGGTTACTTTCATTTTTGCCCCCGTGGCTAATTGAACTAACTAGGAACTATCAAAATTTTCAACCGACAATTTACACTTTTCCACTATTTGTGGTGCAATGTAGCTAAGGCTAGCCCCTGGATCAATTAAAATGGTTACAGGGCTTTGGTTAACCATACCTTCTACTTCCACCATGGAAGTCTGATAATCAGCTTGGCGGTTCTCCAACGCTGCATTTATTCTGGGGATAGTCCTTGCAATTTCTCCAACAGTGATTTCATCCTGCACAGTGTGAATATTGTTGTTTGACTTTTTCCAATTTGGGTAGACCGAGGCATAGTGTGGGCCATTACATTCTTAGCACTTAACAGGCTCCTTTCGTTCAAAATTCTTAGTGAAATTCCCATGATTGTTGGTAGCTTCCTTGCCTTTAAAGTTACTGGAATTATTAGAATTATTAGAAGCACTATTTCTATTTCCCTGGAAGTTCTTACTGTTAGAATAATTTATGTTCTTGTTATTCTTGAAATTCTTCTGGGGTACAAATTCTTTCCTTTTAAACTCGGGCTAATTATTGTTCTTTTTAGCCTTCCAGTTGGCTATACCTTCTTTCTTCTTGTTCTGCTCAAAACAGAAATTTGCCTTCCTCATGGCTTCTTCCAGAGTCTTCAGGTTATCATACTCGATTTTGTCCTTGATGTGATATGGCAGACAGCTGAAAAACCACTGTACTTTAGGTTTCTCATCGACTAAATAAGGTACATACCTCAACAAACTTAAGAATTTACTGTTTAAATCCTTCATATTCATGGATCCTAACTTTAACTCGTAAAATTCTTTAGCTCTTTCTTCATAATTTTGTTCGAACAAAAATTTCTTCTTGAAGTACCTTTTAAAGGTACTCCAATTAACTTCTTTTTCCTTGATCCCCTTGACTCTTTTCAGATCTTGCCACCATATGTCTGCTTTTCCAGAGAGATTATAGATGGCCATTCTTGCCTTCAGCTGATTTGAATAATTGTATATCTGAAAATACTTCCTCATCCCGGATAACCAGGACTCTACTTCCTCCCCTTTTTCGGTCTCTCCGTTGAAAGTTGGGGGCTTTATTTTTTTAAACTCCCCGAAAATCTCTTCATATGGCCTGCACTTCTTCTTTCTGTCATACAACTCAGCCTCACTATTGTCACTAGTAGTGTAATAGCTTTGTTGTTCCCTGAACCCTTCAGATGATGAACCTCTTTCAGCTTTTGCCAGCTTCATCTTTTTAGATCCTTTCTGATGGCTAACTTCCTTAGATTCGGATCTTTTGCTCCTCCCTTTAGTCTGAAATTTTTCCATCAAAATTTGGTTGAACTCTTCTTGAGTTTTCAAAATCCTTTCATTGTCCTTCTTAACTGATTCCATTTTAGTCTTCAAATCCTTTATAGTCTGCATCAGCTCTGAAGAGTGAGCAGTTACCTCTTCTAACATAGGTTCTCTGGACATCTGTCCTGTCTCGGTGTTTGGAGTCTCCTCCTCAGCATATTCTCCTAGCTTCTCTATACCTGCCTGTTAACTTCAGAAAAAGAAATTTTATGTTCTTTACATAAAACAGAATATAGGTTAGTACATTATTTTACTGTTCTTTGGAAACTAGTTGGGCTGCATCAAGGCCTAGTATTTGAACCATGCTCTGATACCACATGTTAAAACCCCAACTTTTCCAAAAATTTAAAATTTAAAATTTTGCATATTATTAACATAAATGCTGCTAACTAATCATTTAATTAGTTATATGTTATCATCTTATTAATTGAATTATCTATTGGATTGTGTTTAATGATAGAATAGTTTTGTTTCAAATTACTGACTTGTTTTTTCTTTTTGCGACCACAAGGTGGGATGTCATGCAAAAAATGGGTTTACTTAGCTTTCGAGCTAATGCAGAACGTTTTCCTGTTCTTACAGACTACAAGTAAGAAGTTCGGTTGGCAGCTTGTCGAAAATCTAAAGTGTTTATAAATACAAGTACGTCGCAACATAAAAGTTCAGTAGGAAGATAATTGTTAAACCCTTTTCAATACTTGCTGAGGTAAATTCAATAACTGTCTATCTTTTTAGTGGGAGTAACATTATGATTCTTAAACATTACTGTATTATTTGATACTTAGCATAGATGCCAAGTATAAAAAGACTTCAATTAGACTCTTTGTAAAATAAAGTAGGAAAGGGCAGAGTTAAAGAATTTACAGTTTACCTTCCAAGTGCACACCTACATTTACATTGTAATGTCATTTATAAGGGGTTACATATTATTGTTTCCAAAACTAAGTTTATTTCTTAGTCAGATAGATGACTTACTATAAGAGGTTTCGATTCTAATCCTTTCATATCAAAAAAGTGGACCTGTACTTAGTGGTTACTATCTTAAAACAATGCAGGACTGAATCATTTTATGGTCTAACATTTACGATGATAAATTCTTAAATGAAGAGTTTTAAAGCTTAACTCTTATATGTCACCATTGCTTGGTTAAGAACCTTTATTCTAGGCAAAACAATATCAAGGTAAATGTTATTATGTTCTTTGTATTATTTTACCAACTTCTATTCTTAGAAAAAAAATACGATAAAACCAAAGGGTTAACATTACTATCTGTATACTTACCATAGTTGATTTTGCAACATCTTTGATATCATCCATTAGTATATGTTATAATTAAAAATATAGAGGTTGAGTAATTACTTGTGTGAGTATTATTCCTACCCAAACATATGTACTATACCTTCCTTCTACAGCAATTTACAAAACTTATTTCTTTTAAGATTGTAAGAGTCAAAAGACAACATAGTCATTCACCTAATGGAAAAATCATGCATAAACCCAAATCACAAAGGATTTAACTCTAAAGGAAAACTCTTATAAACCTTTATTTTATACATTCCAAGTTTATACATAAGATCATATTATACACTTACTACTCTAGATATAGTATGCTCTTGATCTAATGTTATTAAGTAAGAAAATCATGTTACAAAGTTCTAGATTACAAAGTCAAATATATCCACGATGAAATATAGGGTTATATCCTGATTGCATTGCATGTGTGATAATATAACATAACGTATTGTAATGAATTGCATCGGTGATAAGTTCCGAGGTATAGTTTTATGTGTTAATAAAATTCTTGTTATTATTTTCCAATTATAGGTTGACTTCCGCTAGGATTATAGTGTAACCTTTGAGACAGCCAAAAGATTGTCAACAAGAGTTCCTCGTGATTTGCTCATCCAAACTATGGAAAGATTACCCACCGTGAGTGAATTATTTGCATGGCGACGTGGCTTCGTGTGAGCCAAGCATCATGGGATTTAAAAGAATCATTTCTAAACCTAGCTCATTGTCTTCCCTCGCCTTTGGGCACTCGTCCATCTTTTGCGAATGAGTTGGCTGCTCTGTCACCTGTGTAGTGTTGTAATTGTATTCGGCTTATTCCTCTCTGGTTTGCTTGTGCAAATGCACCAAAGTGGAGGTCGTTTCATAGTGTTTCTCTATGCCATGCGTTACTCATTCTCCTTTTAGTTTTTCACTGCCTCAACAGCTTAAACTTCAAACCCTTTATTGTATCATTCCTCACCATTCTCCTTCAGTTTACCACTACGGAAGTGGTTCCTTCTTTCAAAGTATCGTGGCTTGAGTTGCACTGTGTACTGTGTGTTATTTGGAAAAGAAATAACATCACGGCTTTAGGGTTTTACACTGTTTGCTGAATAGCTGGGGGTTCTCTGCTGTTATTGGTTGATGAAGTATTGTAACACCGTCTCCTTTTGCAGCTGAGTGATAAACCTCTAGCTTGTGCTGTCACTGGTCGCTACATTGCTGGTTAACTACTTTTAGATGCCGAGGTAAAAATATTATTCATTTCTTTTAATGATAAAGCTCATTTTCTTGTTTATATAACTTCTTGCCTTTAATATAAATCTAACAGTCGGACGTATAATGATTTTGCAGGTATGACTTGCCCCTCTTCTTTGTCTGCGTAGTGGGTATGAGGTTGCGGCGATAAGAGGCCACGGTAAGCCCTGGTTTTTCCATGGATATTCCACCTTGTGCAAACCCTTATGGGTAATGAGGGATTGGTTGTTGCGGCCTGTCAGACCCTCATGGATTTTGGGTGTTTTGGTTTATTACTTCGCTGTTTTTCATAGTTTGATAAGACCCTAGCTTTACTGCAGGGCTCTCCAGCTTTGGTTGTGAGTGTATATTTTGTTTTGAATATAATACTATGTTTAAAGTAAAAGAACAGGCTGTAAGCCTCCTTATGTAATTTCTTAGTACGGCCGTGAGTTAATATTACTGAACTGGGTTTTTACAGTAATTACTTTTGTATATTCTGAAGGAATAGGGTTTTTACCCTAATTTTGATAGTGAAGAAAAATAACTCCGTTCCTTTAAAATTTACTATGAAGTTATACTGTGCTTCTGAAATGTAAGGGTTATTAGATATTTCTGTAATATTAAGTTAAGCTTGATATAGGAGCATCCTGCATTTCTGTTATTTAATTCCTACGCAAAAATGCATTTGATGTTTACTGTTAATTAGGGTTTCTGTACCTAGTTTATAATTTGACTTTCTTGTTAGTAAAAATCTGTAAATATATTGATGTATAGTTAATACCCTTTAATGTTATAGGGTTTTTATGTCTTTCTTTTTTTACGATAATTTTTAAGTACAGTCATTATACTTGTAGCTCAGACAGTAATAATTAGTTCTGGGTTGTACTTACAATAATAAGAACACTACTTTATATTAACAGTAATAATATTCCTATAATGCGTAATATAAAAGTATATTATTACTAATATAATAACAATATTATCCTTCTGAGATTACTAAAGCCTCTCTGTTAATATCCTTAGTTTATCTTATATGCATATCGAAAGATAGCACTTTGTTATTTAACTCTTGTGTAACTCATGCTAGACTATGTATATTCTTTTGTAATTAGTTTGTTTTATTAATTATGATATTTATTTATATATTAAGAATTTAATTAACTCTATCTAGATTTTATCTTATAAGCAAGGATATTAACATTCATTCATATGAAATGAATAACAGCTCTGGAAACTGTTCGAGCTCAATCCATATTAAAAGAAAGAAAAAATAATGAAATGATTTCATCACTAAACATACATAGAATCTAGACCAGATTGGTTTGTCAGTAGGATTTAATTATTATATAACTAATCCTACCTTCAGTTTATTATTCGACATATAATAGGGAAGATATTCTATTATGGAAGAAAGAAACTGTAAGGTATATCAGTAAATACATCTAGTCTAATCCTACTCTTTAATTTTTTCTTTACAATAATAGAATTACTGAAAATAAAATACTGTATAAGGAAAAATATTTTTAACTATAAACTCATAGAACTGTCAGTAAAACATCTTTTCTAAAAATAGGTAAAGAAATAATCTACTATTATGCAATCTCATCATGCTATCCTTGTTTAAATTTTACCCTTGTGCTGGAGTATGGTCTGGTAAACCCAGATGTGGAAAAACACTGTGGGTTCTTAATTGTCATCAATTGATTCTATTACTGATAAACTGAAAACATCTACATCATTAAACCAGTTAAATCCTTATATCATAACTACATACATAACATTCAACCATTCACAGTTATTAAAACAAGGACAGTTAAGTGACAGAACCTGTTCGAACTGGGACAACAACAGCAATGGGAGGCCGTTCCTCCCTACCAATTCCTGGAGAGCGATCAAACAGCAACTTCTCAGGACCCCTGAGCTTGCTCTGGTCTCCCTGGCTGGAACTAGGTGCAGCAGTAATCAAATACCAGTCTTCAAACTCGATATTAATCCAGAACTTATCAGTAAGTTCTCCCAGCTAACGAGCTGTAATAAACCAAGTTACTGTAGCATTCCTCTCAAACAACTTCCTTACTGTTTTTCCCTTTTTCCCCAATGAAATTCTTGAATAGCATTCTCTTGAATGATTAATATCTAGAAAATATCTGAGCAACCTCTGCTCTATTCATTGGGTACTTTTAAAAGATTGCCTAGGTCTTTTTGGGTTAGTTGTCATTTAATGAGCCACCTGCTCTGATCCCACTTTCTTGGGGGATCATGACCCCAATTATAGGAAAGTTGCCACCTACAACTTAGGAAGTGTTTGAGGATGCTGCCACTTGTCTTTTGCCCTCCACCTAGTTCCATCCACCAGTTTGACCAATAACCTCTTTTTAACACCTCTCCCATGCTGTTGTCTCCACAATTTATTTATTAATAATAAAATATTCTAAATTACATTCCACTTCTGTTGACTCTGCTGAGTCATCAGTTCCTACTTAGCATTAAAGTTAACATAATGTCTCAGGAATATAATTAAAACAATTAACATTATTTACAAAATTGGGGTATGTGACAGGTCTACATCAAAGTTCAACCAAGTTTGGATGAAAATTTTGGAGATCGTTCAAATGGTGGGAATAGTGACCATGGATGCCACATAATGTGCATGGGTGGTTAGTATGTAATTCCTTATTTCACTAGTTAGAAGCATGAACGAGAGTAATGTGAAAAACATGGTTATTCACATATATCTCGTATGTTAAACATTGATATGACTATGCAAAATGTGTGGTCTTAGAATATTATGGTTAGTATGACTTAAAATTGAAAAAATGGAAGAAGGTGTACGGACCTTAGGAGAATGTATAGGAAAAAGGTTCAAGAATTTCTATATATAAGATTGAACTATGATGTCCTTGGATTCCCCCCACCAACATTATTTTTGGAAGGATTTTAGGTGGATGTGGTTTTCCCCTATTTATGAGAAGTACCAATAAATTGGACTGGGGTGGGATGAGAGTTTGGTAGCATAAGGTACTAAACAAAGATCCCTAAGGTAAGCCCTAGTACGTTAAGAGAACAAACAATAGGGGTTATGAAAATCCCATGGGGAGAAAAGAGGAATGGTACTTGGTATATAGGTAATCCCTATTATCAACCAAAATGGCACTTCTCCATCCGAGTGCTAATATTCATTATGTTGGTACACAAAAGGACAATTTAGGATTGAAGTGGCCAAAACACTATAGCTGTGCATGATATCCAGATAAGCCTCGTATATTTTTATTCTAAGTTTTGGGTTACACACGCAACTGTGTGCATTGTAACCCATGTGTACCTTGCATACACGCCTTGCTTATATCAATACTCATGTGTACCTTAATTTGACATTAAAAAATATAAATCATGATTAGATGATATTAATTGGGCCTTAATCCATAACTATCCCAACTGTCTCAAGCATCCTAACCTTCAAAACCTCTCTATTTCCTAATGTATAAATCATAGGCCTTGGGATGGGGCTAATCAATCATTTTTGAAAGAGAAACGTTATGCTGGTGGTATTGTAACCAGGAATATTTCACCTTCTATGGACATAAGTTCTTCCTTTGGTTTGAATGGTTCAAATCCAGAACAAATGAGTGAACAACAAAGGATGAAGACCTTCCCTGGATATCATAGACACCTAGAATGCTGCTTCGATAGTGAACCTGTGTACCTATAAATAGATTAAACATGCAAACACATAAAAACTACCATAAAATCATCTACTTATCCATGTTAGTGACTAAGGAATCTAAAAACATGTACATGTGAAATCAAAACAACAGTAATGTGGGACGGAAATCATCTTTGCATTAATATGTATGGAGAAGTTTATAACCAATCAAGCCTTAGTGTCGACATGCATCTCCATGATACAAACACTTCATCCCCATAAGCTCCAACTTTTCTCTCTATGCTCTCCAATGGCTTGGGCCAGGTGGTCAATCCAATAGCATAACAATACCTCTATCGTTCTCCCCCTCAACCATAGACATGAGCTTGTATTTATAAGGCTCAATGGATAGGAATGGTTGAGAGATTTGTGGATGAGGTGGCCTCTAATATCCTATGATGGGGGATCTCGAGCTCAACTAACCCACAATGATAGGGATAAGGGAGGACATGAGGCTTATGATCTAGAAGCCTCGAGAAACTTCTATTTTTCCCATTTTACCCAGGGTACCGCTTTTCTCCTCTTATAACAGAGCAGTTTAGATAAGAAATGCTTATGGACTAAAGGCCACAGGTGGTGGCACCAATTATGGAAAATAGGATGCAGGCGGTGCGAGCAAGTTACTGCTCATGGTTCACAGGGAAAGTGCAGTGCTGAGTATTTTCATGTAGAATTGACAAACAACATGGGGTTTCCACTCTAAATGTTGGGATTAAGGGAAAACATGTAAGTCAAAGGTCTTATCACATGGTGGTGATAGGATTTGGGTATAACAGAATGGCCCCCAAAGCATGAGTCTTAGAGGGACATGATAAATGTGAGCTTTGAGAGAACAAGTTGTCGCTTCGAGGTGAAAATGTCAGCTCGATCAGAGCATATCATCAAGTAGTACATTGATATTTTTGACTCATAGACACAAGTAACCAACTCATGGCTGTAGACCAATACAAGGCAGATCCATGGGAAGAATAAATAAGCATGGATACTAGAATACAGCGTAGATCCATGTGATAGAGGACTCAAACTTGGACATAGCTACCAAACATTCAATGTAGATCTATGTCATACAGACACAAATTTGAGCATATCCACGACCATACAATGTGGATCCATGCTAGATATACAAAACTCCATCGCAACCTGGGAAAAAGAAATGAACGCTTAAACAAATACCTAGGGTCTTCATCTCGTCTTTCACAAAGTACGATTCTATCCATGTGATTACAATGATTGGAAGTCGAACATGGTAGAAACCACTTGATTACCGGCCAATGATGTGAACCGTTAACAAGTGTGAGGTAGATCACCATTGATGTCAATGATTCCCAAGGTACCCTAGTACAATATATTGAGTGTGAATAGATGTCCTGATGTCAAACACCCAGTTGATTCTATCGATTAAAGGTCAATGATGTGAACCTATGTCAAGAGCGAGAGAATATGTCATTAAGGCATACAAATCTCAAGGTACTAAGTTTTTGTTTCTAAGACTATTTCCCGGATGATGAGCTGATGTCGACGGGGATATTCTCTTTGAAGGAGGGCCATGATGAGTCCCACATCGACGACATGAAACTCGAAACATATTTCTGGAATGATGTGAATGTAGTAACCATAGGACTGACTCAAAAAGTACTAACACGGAGACTATTTTGACTGCAGAGAAAAAACTTCTTCAACATCCATTTGAACATCGGGTGGCACAACAAAAGACTTGGTAGCATGACTAAATGGGACAAACACACAGTGCAACAGTGGACAATGCATTCTTTTGAAAGACTCAAAGGAGTGGCATGACTCATGAGAGTGGATCATCACAGAAATCAGCTGAATACCCAATTGACTGAAATGATATGTAGACAAGTGCCATGTTCAAAGGTAACAAAAAACTACTTCCATATACTTGCAAAATGATTCCCTTCCCATTTCCCCCATCATGATCGATGAGTGCCTCTTTTCATTTTTATGAGTTCAAAGAGGGTAACAAACACTCAGTATAGCTTGTCCAAAGACAAGTCCAAACTCATATGTTTTACGAACCTGAGAGAGGAGGGGTTCGTTCCAAAAAACAGGTCTCTCAATGTTTAATTTAACGAGTCCAATGAAAGAAAACTTGGTGTCGTTCATGTTTAGAGAGTCTGAACGACCACGAAAGAAGACTCCAAAAGGGTCCTTTTTCATATGATTTAGTCCCTAAGGCCTGAAAAAGTGTAAAATCATACCTTAGAGAAATCTTCTAGTCAAGGTTGGCTGGAGTGTTCCTTTTTTGTAAATAGTATAACCAAACCAAAAAAGATATAAACTACCATCGGAGAGATGACTCTTCAAATGCTTTAACGAGCGTGAAGAAGACAAGATCACTCGATGAACTTTTCGTATTTAAGGAGCACGGAAAGAGTTTAAAGAAGACTCCATTAGGTATCTTTTCACTATGAGAGATTTTACGAGCCTGAAAAGAATAAAAAATGGACTTGAACCTTTGATACTGAGTTTCGAGAGCGTGACCAAAGTGTCGTAATAAATGCTCAATGACTTTTTTCATTTTATGGTAGTACAAAAAAGTAAAAAACGAACTCCCAAGACTTTACTGCTACTGTTCTTTTATCCTGCAATGACTCAAAACAAGTGTTAAATGCACCAATAACTAACATTAAGGGATTACAATAGATAAATTTACAGTAATAAGCGATATTAAATCAAAACTATAACATGTTAAACCCAAAAATGTGTATAAAAGTCATGTAAATACTGAAAAATCAAATCATTTTACTATTTATCCATAGTGAAGAGCATTTGGAGCACTTTCCTAGTCATATCTTCAGTTGCTGATATTGGGAGTTTTCATCGTCGGATTGAAGCGCCGTTAGTTTCAGGTAACAATTCAAACCCTACTCTTCCTTTTCATAGTCTCAATTTTGATTTTGGATGGTGTTTTGGGCTTGTATGGTAAGCCCTTAAACCATGGGAATGGGCACTGTGCTTATCCCTTGCAGGATACGTAGTACCTCACTAGAACCGCGCCAAAAACAAAACACACAGGCAGTGCCACCACCTGTCTTCAACGATGTACAGGCGGTGCTGGACGTGAAGATGTAAAATTGTTAACATAAGAAAAACTAGATCATTTCTTTGGATTTAAATGATTAAGAATTATTCTAATAGGTGTTATGATTGTTTTTGGTAGGCTCTTGCTGATAAAAAATGGTCATATGGAAGGAAAGACAACATGACAATGATGACGCTTTCGCCGAAAGGAATGCGGGTTGCATAGCCGCATTATGAGACTATGGAATCCTAAGATTCTTTCGGACTCCCAGTATGGTATCACACGAGCGGTTTCTTGAGCATATACTCTGGATGTGGAATCCAGAGCAACAACATTTGGAGGTTGGGGCTCATATTCTGATAGTAGAGGTAGAGGATATCTACTTCTTGACTGGGATTTTGAGATGGGGTGTTCCCATCTTGCTGACAGGTTCCCGAGGAGGGGATATTACCACACAAGAGTTGATAGACCGTCACTGTATCCCAAGGATGAGGAAATCAGGGAATAAAATCCCCATAAAGGCAATGATGGATGGACCTCTATGGAATTTACGATGCAGAGAGTGGCAGGAATCCAAGGAGAGCACCAGGCTTCTAGGGCACACATGCTTTATTCCATAGATACCATGGCACCTACAGTATTCAACTGGGCAGAAGCCCTGCTTTCGATATTCAAGGACCAACTGACTAAGTGTCAGCAGGGGGAACTGAAGCAATTCAGTTTTAGTTCCATTCTAGCATGCTTCTTCTTTGAGCGGGTACCACAGATGAGACCCCAGGTGGTCTTTGTAGAGATGAGAGCATGGGACCCCCGCATGTAGAGGTGGATTCAGATTATGACCCATAATGGAGCGGGCAGGGGGAAGGTGAAATTCGGTGACCCATTCTTCCAATGGCTCAGAGAGTAGATCCTCATGGTAGAGGAATATGCTTATGCAGGTACGGACTTCAATGGAGACCCTGACTTACCACTCCCACCTAGTGGATAGTGGGTTGACCTCGATATGAAGTAAGAAACCCTAAAATGGACATATTGTTTTTATCTTTTTTAATGTTTAATATTTTTTATGTCAAGTAACGAGACCTAAATATTTTCATGCAAACGTTGGAGTAGCAGGACCTGGGGGAGCTTCCCCATTGGATAGACGAGCTGGAGCCCACTTTGTACCATAGGGTGATGATGTGATCGGGGAGTTAGAGGAAAAACTAGAGAGGTTGACCTTAGAAATCCTTGATGCCTCCATTGATGACCTCCCTATGAGGTATCAAAGACCTACAATAGGAGTATCAGGTCGGTTTAGTAGATTGCTACATAGAGTAGTCCAGGAAGTGATGTGCTACCACGAGCATCACTAGGCATTGTATGCATGAGATATCTACTGAAAGCTGATAGCTTCAAGATTTTGTATGGTGATTTTTTCCTGAAATCCTACATGCTTCAGATGAGGTCTCGTGACCTATTTTTTGTAAACATGTTCATATATATATATATATACAGACTTTTACTTGGTGTTTATATGTCTCAAATGGTGGATGTATTTTACATGAGTTTTATGTGTCTTTAATTGTTTATTTACAATGAACCATGTTTGATTTTAACTTCATGAATGGGCAATATGCCAATCTAGGATGTAATTAGCTAATGAGTCACCAACTACATTATGTTCCCTATGGATATGCCTATAAGTGATGGTTTCGAATGACCTTTCTAACAAGCGTACCCTCCGTAAGAGGCGGAGAAGTACAGGATTTCTAATGTATAAACATGGTTTAGATGACAAACCATGAGTTGTGAGTCCATCAAGGCTACTAGATTGCAAACATCTTGGGAGGCAGCTTCAGTCAGAAGACCTATTATGACTGCTCGATACTCAGCGATGTTGTTGGTAGCGGGACCAATACAAACTGCTCTTGAATAAACCAAATCTTCAGCTAAGGAATAGAGGACCCAAGCAGCTGAGGCAAGATTCAAGGTGTGGCGGCAAGCACCATCAGCGAAGCCGTAGAAATCCATCTACTCTGCATGACCAAAACATGGTATAAATAGATGCAGACGCTAAACTCAAAACCATATTGAAAATACTAAAAGCACACTAAAGTCAAGCAATATACATATACACAAGATACTATCCAAGAAATACCTAGGCATAGTACCTCTTCAGGTACAACCGATTGCGAGGTTTCCCTAAAGGGATTCCATCGTAGTCAACAAGCTCGTAGGCCCTTTTCTCTAAAACTTTAGAAATGACGAAAGGACCATACCACATGGACTTGAACTTTCATTTCCCTAGTTTTTCATATCTCTGGTCGTAAGTCAAAACTAGGTCACCCTCGTTAAAGACATGAGGTTGGACGGATTTATCATACTGCGCCTTGACGCGTTTCTTATGTGCCTCATTAGGCAAGGCAGCATCTCTCTAAGTCTCGTCAAGGCTATTCAAGTACAAAAATCTTTCTTCCTCTGTGGAAGTGTCTGGGAGAAGTTTGATGGCAAGTTGTAAGGATGGAATCTGACATTGAATCGGTAAGACAGCTTCAAGTCCATAGACAAGATGGAAAGGCGTGAAACTAGTAGCTATTTTCACTGAAGTCCTATAAGCCCAAAGAGCGGAGAAAAGAATGTGGTGCTAGTTGGATTTATGATCTCCAACCATTCGATGAAGCATAGTTTTCAAAACTTTGTTAATGCCCTCTACCTGACCATTAGCTTGTGGATAATATGCTGAAAACCTAGCTTGGCACTAAGTTCCTCCATCATTTGATTATGGAAATGTGATCCGTGAGTAGTAACAATGGACTGTGGGAATCCAAATATAGCTATGATATGATTGAACAGGAAGAGAGAAACAGTCTTACCATCTTCCATATATGTAGGCATGGCCTCAGCCCATTTTGTGAAATAGTCAATGGCTACGATGATGTAGCCATGCCCCCCGGCTGAGGTAGGCTTACAATGCATATAATCAATCCCCCATTTGGAAAATGGGCCAACAGTAATGACGGGGTGTAGCAGAGCGGGATATGAGTGCTTTTTGGGATAAAAATGCTGACAAGGTGGGAATTTCTTAACAGCCTCATGACAGTCTTTAAAGACTGAAGGCCAGAAATAGCCAGCACGAAGGATTTTCTGGGTTGTAGCCATCCCAGATAAATGACTGCCATATGCTCTAGAGTGGTAATCATTCAACACATGTTCAGCTTCCTCATGGGTGAGGTATCGCCGGAGAATAGAATCAATCCCACGTCTATACAAGATATCATTCAGGATGAGGTAGTATTTCGTGCGGTGACAGATACGACGGTGATCATCACGGGATAGATGTGGCTGAAATATTTGTGTTTGGAGATAAATAAGCATATCTCCATACCATGGGTCAGTAATGCTTATCAGGAACGAAAATTCATCAGGAAATGAATCACTGGGCTCAGATTCCATTGAAGCATAGGGAAGATCACACATGAGCTCAGCAAAGACCAAGGATTTCTTTGATGTGGATTTGGAAAATTCCAGATCAAACTCCTGTAGTATGACTATCCATTGGGAGTACTTTCCCTAAGCACCTGACGAGTCAAGATGTAATACATAGGGTTCTGGTTTTCCAATACAGTGGTTGTGCAAAGCAAAATATAGTCAGGAAATTTGTGTACAGCAACGACCGTGGCCAAAGCTAACTTCTCCACATGTGAATATCGAGTTTTAGAATCCATAAGATTCTTACTAGCATAGTAAATCATGTGCTCCTGATCGTTGGGATTTTCCTGCACCAAAACCATAGCGATGGTAGTAGCGGAGGCAGCAATATACAAGAGAAAGTCCTTTCAATAATCTATGGGGTGTATCACGAGCGAATGAGTCAGAGTGTGTTTGAGATTATCAAAGGCGCTTTGGGCTTGGTCATCCCAGAAGAACGGAGTGTCCTCCTTGAGGAGATGCATATAACCGTGTGTTTTCCCTGCAAAATTATACACGAAACGGAGGAGAAAGTTTGCCTTCCCTTGCAAACTTTGGAGTTTTAGAAGATTGGTTGGGGTTGGTAGAGCTAAAATGGTGGCAATTTTCAAAGGGTCTATTCGAATGCCATCCTTAGAGACCACAAAACCTAACAGACATCCCTTCTCAACGCAAAAAACACATTTATGCGGATTGAGCCGTATTTTATAATGACGACATCTCAGGAAAATATCTCTAAGATGACCAAGGTGGTTCTTCCGTCGCTATGAATGAGCATGGAGGTCATCAAGGTACAGTTCAACAATATGTTTAATATCATGAAGCGAATAGGACATCGCACGCTAGAAAGTGGCTCCAGGATTTTTCAAGCCAAAAGGTAACTTCCTATATGCAAAGGTTCCCCATGGGAAAATGAATGCCATCTTTTGCTGATTGGTAGGTAATATCTCAATCTGATTATAGCCATAAAAGCCATCCATAAATGAGAATATGACACTTCTAGCACAATTGTCGATAATCTGATCAATATGTGGAGTAGGAAAGTTGTCCTTGGGACAAGCTTTATTCAAGTCTCTAAAATAGATACAAACTCTAATGGTGCCCTGCTTTTTATTGACAGGGACAACGTTTGATACCCATTCCGTTAGGGGTACGGGATAAATAAACCCAGCTTTGAGAAGTTTCTCTATCTCATCTTTAATAGCTATGGCCTTCCAAGGATGGACTTGCCTTAGTTTTTTCCTGACAGGTTTAGCCATGGGATAGGTTTTAATTTCATGGACCACAATGGATGGGTCTATCCCCGACATTTCTTCATAAGACCAGGAAAAAATATCGTGGAATTCTTTGAAAAGTGCCTTGTATGCTTCAGATTCATCTGCCGAGCAGTTCTACCCAACGTGAACATGCTCGATGGTACTAGGCTTTGCTGATATGTCAATGGGATTTGTCTAAGTAATGTTGCAAAGGTTTCCTTCAGAATTTGTGTCTTGCAACAATATAGGACTTTGAGGTTCCTTGACAATATTAGTGGAAAACAAGGATGCAAAATCATGGTTAACCGAACTGGTGTTGGGGAGGAACATGGATCTATGATGGTGGTCCTCCCAAATGGAATCATTCATATTCATAATCTCCATAATGGACTTGTTGGAAGGAAAAGTCTCAGAGAGATAATCCAGAACATGAAGAGATGGTTCTAACCAGTAAGGCAAGTGGTAAGGATTCGAAGCCACCAGATGAAGGTCATCGGTGTGATTATCGGAAAGGGTTTGAATGGTGTTGTACATTTCTTCATGTGGAATCAATGAGGTGGACTCAACAATTTGTTTGTCCTCGGGCTCACAATCAAATGATACAATCATATTCACTATCGTTGTATCTGTGGTAGGAGGAGTGGATGAAAAAATCCCCATAAGGGATGAATCCTTCAACATGCCTACCCCATTCGACTAGTAAGGAGGAGGGGACTAGCCTACCATAGGGATGCTATTAGCTGTAGAGGTTGTAACATCCAGCATATAGAAATCAAGCTGATCAATGGTAGCAATTCTAACTAGATGTGGAAATTGGATTGTTCGGAATACTGTCGAAGCAATAACAGTCATGGCATAAAACCAATTTCTTCCTAGAAGGAGGTTGTAATCTAACGGGGCATCCACTACTTCTACTTGAATAGAAACCTTTTTTCCCCCAAGCTCGACTACAAGGGATGATATGAGACTGTGGAGCTGGAAACCTCATCCATCAAAGGCCTTTAGAGTCGTAGGTGATGTTACAAGCTCGGGTGAGCCTATAGCTTTCCAACAAGACAGAGAAAAAACAAAAGTTGAAGTTCCTTCATCTAAGACAGTCCTAAAGACTTTCTTTCCGACTACTTTCATGATGATTTGGAAAGAAATTTTTTGAGGTAGTCTAGATTTATAGTTCTCGACATTGAAGTGAATCAAATTAGAATTGTCTGGGTCTAAAGCTCCTAACGCAATTAACAGGTTTTTGTGTGGTGTAGGACAACTTTGGAGCACTTCCAAGGTAGACATTGCAGATGGTTCCTGAACGAGACCTTCAACTACATTATAAAATTGAGAAGCTCAAGCACTAGGGTTAAAGACAGCCTTCCTAATACTACTCTTCGGAGGACACAAAATCATATCGAGAGTAGGCTTCTCGATGGTTAGGGGGACAGTAGACGAGGATTCTAGAGAACCAGTAAAGGGAGCTTTCCCTGAAGAAGAATGGTCTTCTTTCTTATCTGTGGGTTTGCATTACCCTAACTTCGATTTTGCAGACTAATGGTATTTGAGGACATCATACGAATTTCCTATGACGAACTAGAGTTTCCCTGATTAGACATGTGGTCTATCAGTTGTTGTTGAGAGGGAAACGAATCTATGAGAATTACAGGTGCGGGATTTGTTTTTAAAAATTGGGTGATTTCGTCCCGGCAGGGACACTCTTTTGCGAAATGGTCACCTCCGCATAGCAGACATGGATATTTTGATTTTATTTTCCCTTTATCGTTATCATTGTTGGTTGATTTTGGGTTCTCTTGTTGGTTTCTAGGTTTTTTATTTTTATTTTTACCTTTATTTTTATTATTGCCAGAGGTTTGAATACTCTGAATAGAAATAACCTCGGAAAAAAGCTTGGGAGTCGAAGGAGTAAGGGTGGCAGTCTGGGGTTGCTCGGTAGGTTTTGCTATTGACAGGGACTGGATTGAACCAACAATCCCATCAATATGGACTTCTGCTGGTGGCTTTGCAGGATCGATGCTTGGACAAGGAGCTTGAGGAATCAAGTCATACAAAGCTTCGGACTAAGAATAGACCAAGTCCAGATACTAGGCTTGGCTAATGGCTTGCTCTTCAGTAATGGCACCACCCATATCCACATCTTGGGAAATCAGAGGCAACAAAGATTTGGTAAACCAATTAGCTAATAACTGATCTGGAATAGGAGCCTTAATAACTCTTCTCTGCCTTCTCCACTCATGGATATGATCGGATATGTGGTTGGATGTGTCTCATCATAGAAAAGTTAAGAGATCAGTACCCGTTTCATAATGAATAGGGACCTGAAAGTGTGTAAGAAATGCAGTTTCCAATGATCCAAAATCCACAAACGAGTGTTGTGGAAGTTCAATATACCATTTCACGGCTGTACCAGTCAAAGTTCATTGAAAGAGTATTAAACGAACTGAATCATCCATAAGGGAGTTTGAAGAACACCATAGATGGAATGCAATGACATGGTTTTACAGATTGTCTCCCTGCTTACCATCGAACTTTGGAATGTCCGATCGTGACTTTACCAGAATGGGAGACCATGAGGGGTTATGTTGAATGGGATCGTTAATAAACTTGGACAAATCAGGAAAGTCCAAAGTTGCTAGAAAAGGTAACTGACGCTTAGGTTACACATACTGGTAATATTGATATTACATATAGTTACCAGCATGACCGTAAGTAGATTGATAGACAGGTTTTTGTGATGAAGAACTACCAAAAAATCCACTTACAGGGGGTTGATTTTTGGGATCAGGACTGTTAGGACCACCAGGGCCTCCAGGACCACCAAGACATGGAACACCACACCCTCCAGGGCCTCTAGGAGGTAAACCTCTAGAGCCTCCAAAACCACCAGAAGGAGGGCCACCAGACCCTCCAGGGCCATTAGGAGGAAAGCCACCAGGTCCCCCAGGACCACCAGGACCATTAGGACCATAAGGAGGAAAGCTACCAAGCCCTCTAGGACCATTAGGCCTCCCAGGGAGAGGACCTCCATAAGGCGGTCCTCTGGCACCTCCTACGGTATGTATGGGGATCCCCCCCATAGTTAGCATGTAAGACCAGTTAGGTTGCCCCCAAGGTGTTAAAGTATTACTAGGATATGGAATTCTAGCATAAGGCATTCCTATAGGATTGGGTGGATAATTAATGTTTCCTACAGGTATTTGATTTTCTATATAACCAGAACCCCAAGAGGTTTTACTAGTTACAGTTTGTGCCCCCAAGGGCTAACCTGAACTAGCTGGGGGATTAACCACATTGGTGTGGGTGGGAGGGACATAAACTATAGATTGCTCTATATCAGAGGTCTGAACTTGACTAGATACAATTCTGGTGTCAAATAATGTAGTTCGTGCCGGGGGTTGCCCCCGGCACTAGACTCGTAATGACGAAACATGAATTGAAGGTTGAGCCTCAGGTGCAGAATACCTGGGAGGATTGGGAACAGACATAATATGGGAGGTGGTGGGGTTGGTAGTTTGACCTGGGTTGTGTATAGTTACTGTGAGATCTATAATCGGTTCAATAGGTCTCATAGAATCAGAAAGTGAACGATATCCCACAGGAACAGCTGTGGAACGTATGGTGGTGTGCCCAATATTTAATCTATTTTCCTTTCAATCTCCTGTGCATAGAGAATGGCTATGTGGTATTGTCTACATTCTTCTTTATCTGGAGAAACTTCTTCAGAAAAGTTTAAACGGGTGCCAAATGAGGAAATGGCTTGTCCTATAGAGGTATCCCAAAATGGAGCATTGGGACCATAATCTGGACGGGTAGTATCATCAACATGACCTTCTATGGGAGAATGGAACGAAGTATTACCCCAAGAAGGTTGTTGTACTAAGCAAGGCGAGTGTGAAGGATATGGTCCTCCACTTTCTACAACCACATTATCTCCCACTTGGGAGGTGGTAGCAGCTCCTTGGTCGATAGCTTCCATTGGATTTTCTCCTGAAACGAGAATAAAATCGGGTGGCAATCCTCGTACTCTTCTGGACTATCTTAGCTCAGCCAGTTTTTATAGCTCCTATCTAACCTAGGGTCTCAAAAAATAGAAAACACACCAAAAATTTCCATACTCAAGCTATAGGTCAAAAAAGCAAACTTAAAATGACAATAGGGGCTCAGATAGTCAAGTCTCTCACCAGGATTGTCAAGAAGGTGCCACTCGCGATATACCTCAAGGATATGTGCGTAGTAATCTCCCTAAATTCTATTTTCAGTGTATGTCTCCAAGAAAGATGCCCAAAGGGCTTTCCTCAAATGGATAAGGTATCCTAGTGGCGTCTCTCGATATATGCAAGGTATGTGGGAGCTCAAATCGGTAGTAGTGTTGTCTAATGCATAACCGTACACAAGGGGTCTTCCGATATACAATCGAGTACGTGAAGTACCTTTCTATATACCTCAAGGGTATGTGAAAGGTCATTCAATATACCGATGGTACGTGGAAGAACCGCACGAGTCCCGGGATGTAATGCAGACGAGTAACGATAGCTCCTACGCTTAACAACGCCCGAACACGTATCTAACCTATCACTCAAATTGCTATGTAAATTTTAACCTATAACTACCATTAATTTTAAACTGGACGGTTAGGTGAATGCATGGAGTTTTGACAGAAAAAGTAAAACCATGCAATATGCATATGCAAATATTTCACTTTACCGTTCGGTATGCCTACCTACAGGAGGGAAAGAGAGTATTTTCCTTTGCTTCAAAACCAAAAATATTTCCAAACAACAATATTGAACACAAAATAAAAGACAAGCAGCACTTTCCAAACTCATTTCTCTTTTCTGAAAGCAATCAAAAGGGAAGGAGTCTCTTTCCTGAAAAGAAAAACAAGCAACACACTATATGCATATGCACTCTATTTTTCGATTTTTCTTAAAGCATAGATAGATCTAACTTAAAAATATAATATTTTTTATTTTGATGAGATAGTATAAATGCAAAAGAGACAAAAGAACATAGATAACCTGAAATCTTGTGAGGCAAATTAGAGATCCATTGTCTTATGCTCACTAATGATAATGACCTAATCTCAGTCAAAAAATTTCTTTTTAAACAAGCAAAAAGAAGTCTTCTATGGGAACAAAAAATGAAATCAAGATGTTAATTAAACGTTTTTCTTTCAGTCTATATACTAGAAATAAAAGAGAGCTCTCTAACACCTAAGCTTTCAAAAAAGAAATCCTTTCACAAAGACAACCAACAAGCACGGAAGAAAATGGACAATCAATAAACCTAATCTAGCTTTTGGATTATTCAAACAAACTGATCTTTTACCACAAAATTTCAAACCATAAGCATTAGATTCTAATACACAAGCCTGATAGTGCAAAGCTGAAAGCAAATCAACTCAAATCTTTTACAAAAAATGAGAAAAAAGTGGTCTTGGAATAAGGCCTACCTGGAACTGCACTAGAGGGGTCTTAACAGAGCGGTTCTGGATGAGCATCGCTTCGGGATAACAGGACTTAGGCGGTGGCACCGCGTGCTGCTAACAGGGTTCAGGCGATGGCACCACTTCTCGCCAACAACATAAGAGTGATGCCCTGTATAGATCCAAAACACAAAGGAGAACGACAAATCAAGTTAGAAAAAGACCAGATCAAGGTAAAAACTAATAGATTGAGAGTGAAAAAGAGCATAAAAAGTTGAAATACTTCCGATTTGAATAGATCTAAAAGTTTCAAACCAAAATTCACTGAGTCAGATAGTAGATCTAACTGAAGAGAGTTGGAGATGGAGCCTCGATTCGGACAAGATTTCAAGAACTGAGGAAGATCAGATCAACTGATATATGTATCAATCCCCAATGGAGTTGCCATATTTGAAACCAGGAATATTTCACCTTCTATGGATAGAATTTTTTCCTCTGGTCTGAATGGTTCAGATCCAAAATAAATGAGTGAATGACAAAGATGAAGACCTTCCCTGGATATCATAGACACCTGGAATGTTGCTTCGGTAGTGAACCCGTGTACCTGCTGTTAGTTTTTCAACATTTAAGCTAGCATTATGTTAAGATCTTTTCACTGAGAGAATAACAACCACAACAATAACATAAGCACATCACAAGAGACAAGAGACACAAAGAGTTTTCCTCGGGGAAACCATAAAGGAGAAAACCCCGCAACTTCCTCTAAGATAGTATCACCACAAGATGTGAAACCAAAAATAGTAAGATGTCCTCCCAACACAGCAGTAGCCTTCTGTCTTCTGTCAAGCCAAAGTATTTCCTTCTCCAAAGGTGTGCCACACTTGAGAGAGCAAGTGATGTACTTCACAAGTGATAAATAGAGAGACTCTCACTCTCTATTTATATTCATCCGTTCACTTGAGTTGCCATTTCACACGTAGGCTCAACCTAATAATTACTACTCGAGCCTACACCTTAATTAGTGTATAATAACTCAAGTGCCCCGAAACTGTGGGGACTTACCTAATGACTTGATATGACTTGATTACATTATTAATCCTCCCAATCGGAACATCGGGGCATGACCACATGACTCAAATACATAATAGAAACATCCCGGAATAAACATCGGGTTACAATACATAGAAGAATACATTCCAAAGTTACATATACATCAACACTCCCTCTTAACTAGGAAGGTATTCTTTCGACACAATTTTCAGCACTTGTCTTCTTCTCTGTATCAGCTGGATCATCTCATCTTCAAGTCATCTTCGTCTTTAAGTCATCTTCGTCTTCAAGTCATCTTCATCTTCAAGTCATCATTAGATCTGGATCATCTCTCGATCTGGATCATCATAGAACATCATCATTGGATCTGGATCATCTCTCGATCTGGATCATCATCACTAGACTGGATCTGGATCATCACTCGATCTGGATCAACACTGAACTAGATCTGGATCATCACTCGATCTAGATCACTACTGCTGGATCATCATTACTGGATCTGGATCATCACTCGATTTGGATCAACACTAGTGCTATCTCATGATTCTTCTCATCATAGGAAGTTCTACAGAGCCATCCCTTTTTCATGCTGGTTGTAGGCCTACCCTCATGTAGGTCTTCGCCCAGCACTTATATCTGACCTGCTCGTCAGAAAGGCATGCCCAGCACTCACATCTGATCATGTAGTAAACTACAATCCCATCAGAAAGGCCCAACACTCACATTCACCAGCATGATAGGACACACCTACTATCATATGTGAAATGGCTCAGCACTTACAACCACCAGCATGATAAGACACACCTACTATCATCTGTGGAAAGGCACAGCGCTCACATCCACCAGCATGGTAGGACACCCCTACTACCATATGTGGAAAGGCTTAGCACTTATAATCACCAGCATGGTAGGACACACCTACTACCATCTGTGAAAAGGCTCTGCACTTACAATCACCAGCATGGTAGGACACACCTACTACCATCTATGAAAAGGATCTGCACTTATAATCACTAGCATGATAGGACACACCTACTATCATCTGTGACATGGCACAGCACTTACAGTCATCGACATGATAGGACACACCTACTATCATCTGTGACAAGGCTCAGCACTTACATCCATTCAGGCGAGAACACATCCTGCTCATAATGATGGAAGGGCATGCACTCATATCTGATCATGAGGGGAACACATCCCAACAATCATATCAGAATGGCCCCCAGTCCTCCTCGACTGAGCTACCTGGTAACTGACCAGGCGCCTCCATTCTCCTAGAGAATGGAAGTTGCCCTTACATCCGACCTACTCGTCGAAATGGCCAACACTCACATCTGACATGGAAGGAACTTAATCCTTTAGCCATGAGCAGAATGGTTCAGCCCTTACATCTGATCAAGTGGGAACACATCCCTCTGTCACATCAGAATGGCTACTCAGTTTTTACACTGAGTGATCCTAGTAACTGACCAGGTGCCTCCATTCCTAGAATGGCAACTGCCCTTACATCTGTCCTACTCGACAGAATGGCCAACACTTATATCTGACATGGAAGGGAGCAACCCTCTCACCATGACAGAATGGCTCAGCCCTTACATCTGACCTGCTCATCAAAATGGCTATGGATCTCATCACTCATATCAGTCATGGAAGGAACCAATCCTCTCACCATGACGGAATGGCTCAGCCCTTACATCTAACCATGGAAGGAACCTATCCTCTCACCATGTCAGAATGGCTATGGGTCTCATCACTGTCTCTAGGAGGAAGCCTCGATCTGGAGAACACCAAGTCTCTCTCTGAAGTACTCGAACTTCAGCCTAGCCAATGGCTTCATCAATACATCAGCTATCTGTTCCTCCATCGCAACATACAGGAGCTTCACTACTCCTCTCTGCACCATATCCCTGATATAGTGATATTTGATCTCGATATGCTTCGACCTGTCATGGAACAATGGATTCTCTAACAACTTTACGCAACTCTGGTTGTCACAATGTATACAAGTAGCATCCAACGAGAGACCAAATATATCAGACAGTAGCTTCCGCAGCCATACTACCTCACAACTAGCTGAACAAGCCGCGACATACTCTACTTCAGCTGTACTCAGTGCCACACAGGATTGCTTCCTGCTAAACCAAGAGATCACACCTGATCCCATACTGAAGCAACATCCCGCAGTACTCTTCCTGTCGATGGCACTGCCTGCCCAATCTGAATCAACATAACCCTCCAGGTTAATCTTCTAATTCACATCGTACTTGAGCCCATAATCAATTGTACCCTTCAGGTACCTCAGAATATGCTTTGCAGCAATCAAGTGAACACTTCTCAGATCTGTCAAGTACTGGCTCAAGGTGTTCATAGCAAAGCAAATATCTGGTCTCGTGTTCGTCAGGTACATCAATGACCCAATTATCTGACGATACATCATAGCATCAACCGACTCTGATGAAGCATCACTCAATAGCTTCATGTTCGATGCCATAGGTGTGGCCATGTAGTCCATCATCCTGAACCTCTTCAGGATCTCTACTGCATACTTCCCTTGTCTAAGGAAGATTCTATCTGCACTCTACCACACCTCCATACCTAGAACAATAGTGCATCGACACATAACAGGAGCATCACTGGTCTTTTGTCTTCAACCTTGAAGCAAAGGCTAGAATCTGCTTTACTCTCAGTAAATCCTAGAGTCATCAGTAATCTGCCCATCCTGTCATACCATGTCGATCCTCAGGATATTCTATAGTCACTCCCTCTGAAGTGAAGCATCATACTCCCTCTGTCTTCTGTGCTCTATGCACTGAAAACATTCTGTACCGGAGTGACAAGTAGCTTCCTATGCTACTAATATTCTATGTGACCATCTAGTGTATAGACTTGCATCTTCAACCTTGTAGCAAAGGTTAAGATCTTCATCAGGCTCATCATGTATGTGTTTGAACTCTTACTGGCTGCAAATGTCTCTTCGTAGTCTAGGCCTTCTTTTCGTAAGAAGCCTCGTGCTACGAATCTTGCTTTGTATCCCACGATGTTTCCATCTACTGCATGATGGAACTATGAACTTCTCTTCAGGTCTCAATACTACGCCCTGACATCATTCTTCTTGAACTGGTCTTCCATTTCTTCTTAGTTACTTCTTCTTGTCTGGAAGGTTCTATATCAATGATGTCACTGCATTCATCATATTATTCTTTGTCTTGAAATGTCATCACTTGTTCTTCGGAACAAGTATTCATTCTTCTTTGCTTGCAGGTGATTATGTATGCGATCTTTCCTACAAGTCAAATGTA